>VWPU01020112.1:0-111209 GCA_013398955.1 Callaeas wilsoni
CCCGGCCCGGCCCCGGCCCGGCCTCTCCGAGCCCCTCCCGCGCCGCGCCGAAAACCAGGCACCGAAGAGAGGAAACACGACTGAAAAACGTGCAGTTTCCTTTCGCAGGATGAGTAACGTTTGGGCGCTGCGGAGCTGCGGCGCGGTGCGGGCCGTGCCCAGGCACTCGGCGGAGGCGAGGGGCACAACCCCGCGGTTTGGCCCCGGACCGTCCGGGGCAGCGGCGGCAGCGCAGCGCAGCCCCCGTCTCGGAGCACCTGAGCGAAAGCGCTCCTCCAGAGTGCAGCCGGCCTCGCTTCCAGCGCCTCGTGGCGGCTGTCGGGAAAACGGAGAACCCTGACAGCTTTCGCTCCACAGGTACCGCTGTAACCGTGCCGGTATCTCAGTGCCGGAGCCGGCGTTAGGCGGTGACTCCAAGAGTGCCCGAGCCCGGCTGCCGGGGGACCGAGTCCTGGTCAGCCTCCTGCCCGGGCCTGGGGCTTCACCCCGTGCAGCAGCACACTTGTCATTGCCTTTGAGTGAGCGCTCCGCTGTACCGCGGTCTGCCAGCCCGCGGAGGTAAATCCCCAGTGAAAACAGCTCGGTAGCCATCAATGGGGGCGAGGGTGCCGAGTTCAGTGCCTAAAGCAGCATTCCCGTATCGAGAAATTTAACCTTCAAATACCGCTTCCTCACCTCGTGCATTTGCATTGATTCTGCCTGTTGTCGCCTATCTGTCGCAGCGCACAGACACCGTTCGGGGCAGAGCCTGGCTGCTGTTTAGTGTGTCTGCACAGTATTTACACAACACCGGGCACACTTGCTGCTTTCACATTATTAAAATATTCAGTAATATACATAAGACCAATGGGCAAACTAAGTGGAAATAATTAGGTTTATGCATTTGCCTTAACGGTGGCTGTTGGCTAATTGTGTTCCTTGAAAGTGAAACTTATGGAACACAAATTTAATAATTTTATTTGGCAATTCCAGCTCTTTTTTAAAAGGACTGTGTCTGCAACCAAGCTGTTTAGCCATCCTCTGAAAATGGGGTGAGTACTTATACAATGTTTCAGTACCTGAGTTCAGAGGGAGAAATGTCTCAGTGAAGGTCAATGTACAGGTGTAAATGACAGTCATGTCAAGGATGAATGTAGAGAAACCCAATTTTTATTGTAGAACCCCTTCTCTTCCCTCAGCTTCCAGATTGTGGATTGTTTTAGATGTGGCTTTCCAAAATTAAGAGATTAAGGTAGTTGTCTGTGGAGCTGCTTGGAAAATAAAACCATTGTTTTTTATCATATGAGCCTTTTCAGTGAAAAGAATGAAATGGAATCTGGATGAGACATTTTGTTCTTTTCTGGCTAAGCAGTCTGTATGAGTTTTGAGAAACAAAGCTTGAAATAAAGCATTACACTCACACATATTATCTCTGATGTTGTTTTCCTCAGGAGTTCTAGAGGTATTTGAATTATGAATTATCCATCCTAATTCATTTCCTTTAGAGCCAAATAATTTATTCAGAATAAACATTCTTGTCCTGAATGTATATGTATATGCATACTCCTACATATCCACACATGTAGTTTTTACAATCTTCCTAGCAGAAGAGGGTAAAGAACTTAAGCAAACGTGTGCAAGTAGGAGGCATCAATTATTAGATGAAGCGGCTGAGTTCAGAGTACAAGTAATTGTGTAGAAACATCCATTTTTATAAGAGTTTGATGACACACTGAGCCTGATTAGTGAAAAACATTTCAAAGTAATTTATTTTCTCTCTTTGCAGGATAAACATTTATTTCAAGGCTCTGCTTATAGTGGGAGGCCTGTATTACCTTGGGTCCACCACTGATGAGAAGACTGACTGTTAGTTGTTGTTCAGCTGGCAACAGAGTATAGGAGACTTGGCAGAGCTGAATTTATTTCAAACATTTATAAAATTCTAATTTTTGAACTTTTTTGTTGTTTTTTAAGAGTGCATTATAGAATATATATAGAAGTAGGGAAAGATTTTGGAAGGAAAACCTTAATCGGAACCATGCCACAGCAGGAAAAAGTATTTTTGTTACAAGTGTTATAATAATATGTAATCTGTAATTGCTGAAACAAGATTTCCTGAATTCAGCAGTCACAAATTCTAAAGACTTGAGCTGTGCCTTGGCTTGTGGGATGGAGACAAAATGATTCCCCAAGGAGTACAGCTGATGAGTGGTAATTTGCAGGGGTGTCAAGAAGTCTGCTTTCTGATGCCACAGAGATGGGGTTATCAACAACAATCAGATCCCCGTCAGGCTCGTGAAGAAGTGGTACCTCTCTATCGAGTTGATGTTAGAATGTTTATATGAAAAGCTTTTTGTTCAGATCCCATATGTGTTCAGTCTTGGGCATTGCTGTTCAGATTCTCATTCTCTCTTCATTCATCTTCAGATTCTTTTGGGTGCCCTGGAGCAATGCAGGGAACAGGGCTCCTAATATGAGGTGTGTGCATCAGAATAGTCACCTCTCTTGCCTCAGGCCCTGCAGCAGGAGCAGGAGCTGCAGCTGGATGGCCTCTCCCTACATCTCTTTTGAAGCTGTGGTAGGGTTCCACAACAGAGCCAGTTCCCAGCTGCTTTCACCACAAGCAGCCTTCAGCCTTGCTTGCAACAGCAGATAATGAGCTATCCTGCCTGCTGTCAAATCACTCCTCTGTGTGCCACCTGGCTCATTCTTAACACCAGGCTATGTCTGCAAGGGGACACAGTGGAGTGGGGTCAGGTCACCCACCCACTGGTGCCCTCAACTAAAATGTGTGCTGGGACTGCTGCCCTGCAAGAAAACTGTGTAAACTTGCACCTACTGCTGGGAAGGGTCTCCCTTCTCTGGCACAAAGGACTAAATGAACAGGAAGCATTTCATTTCATGCATCTGTACCACTGTTGGAGCATGCTTGTTGCAGGCCAGCAGCGGAAGTCTTAACCAAACCCGAATTAAGTTTAACCGTCAGCCTGGTCACCTAGAGAGAAACTTAATCTGCTGTTAATATTATTTCAGGCTTCAATAGTAAAGATAAAGCCTTTGTGTTACAATGGAAATTTTATTTACTCAATCACTAGTTTTCTTAGAGTTAATGTAAAAGTCACTGTTTCAGTAAAGAAGAATTTTCCTGGTTTTTACTCAACTACTAATCCTAAGCAGCACTTCAATATCTGACAGGGGGAGTGTTTGATGTAAAACATATTTTGATGTAAGCATAATCATGTAAAAATTTGCTTTTATGCACAGTCTCCTATGTGAGTTTATGTTTTTGAAATATGAACGTAAACAAGAAAGAAAATAAACCTTTACAGTCTTCAGAGTTATTATAGTCCGATTGTCATAGAGCAAAGAACCTTGTCATTTCCCCCTACATGTCTCTTCCATAGAACTCTAGCTTTGCATCACTTACTTTGTTATACTTGATTGAGTATATTACTACAAAGTGTTATTTATCCACCCTAACATTTGTTCCAAGAAGAAAAGGTAAATATTATGGGCTAAACTCCACTTCAGATTCTTATAAACATAGCTCTCAGAATTGTAAGCCCGAACTCAAACATTTGTGACATCAGTGGCCTCTGAAGCAAAACAGAAAGGGGTTCTGGAGCCATCAAGAGGAGTAAAGTTGGGCTAGAGGAAGAGTTTCTATCCCTACTAAGCTGCCACTTTAAACATCCAGATCTGGAGGAAATGTAATGAACTCAATTTGCTTCCTCAGCTGGAATAGTTTTGGCACATATATCTGAAGAGCTGTTTAGCGATGAAGGAGCTAACCAATGGTTGAGATTATGCACATCTGTCAGTTAAATCAAAGATCCCAAGGCTAAATGCAGCACTCGGAGGCAACATGTAGGCCTATGAATTTTATGGAAGACAGTGTCTAGACACTGATAAGCAGTTCTCTTGCATCCACATACTATAAAAATGTGTATAATTGTTCTCATTTTAGTAACAGCTTTCAGAAAATTCCTGCTAGGAATATGGAAGAAAGGTTTTATGCCAGTGACCTTAAAATTGTAGTACAGAGATCTAACTGTGTTTTCCAGTCATTTGTGCCATGGAAGTAAAGAGTATCTATTTTAAGATAAAAGAATGCATTATATACGAAAAAGATGCTTTTCCTTATAAGAAAAATAATTGATTTGCAAAAACTGTCGACATGCTATTCTTTTGTAAATACAATGCAGGTCTCAATGCTTATTCTTATAGTGTTGTTACTCTTCAGTGTATTTTCTGACTTCAAATGTATTAACAGGATAAATAACATGGGTGAAACAAGAACTGCTACACATGTCTGTGTATGTGCCATTCAGCCAGTATGTGCATAATTTTTTTCTGACTACATGGTTTTATTTTCAAAATTGTGAAATATTACAGAGAAATTATAAGTCTGCAAGTAATTTACAACCATCTCATTTCTGGCTTATACATTCCTAAACAATTTTTTCTGGCACAGATGGTAACATCGTAACTTCAGATCTCATTGCCATACATTGCTGGCTGTTCCTGGGTGTGGGAAGAGGTGATGATTAGCTAAGACAAAACTTGCTGTTCACAACATCTTGAAATTTTGTTTTTATTGATGATAAAAATGGCTTTCGAATAAACTGAAGATTTTAATGGGAAATTGCCTGTCTCTGTCAAGAATTTATTTTTTTAAGTCAGCTGTACATAAAATCATATAACTGATGTTTCCAGTGCTATGTATGTCTTTTGTTTTCATGCTTATACACATTAAGGATATGAGAAAGTCACAAATACAAGACAGCAGACATTATTTGGAAGAATCTGTAAACAGCAACATTCTTTGAAAGCAGAGATTATCTATATTCTAAGATATTATTGTTGCATTTCAGCCTTTCCATGCAATTATTTATTTTTCTGTGACATTTTCAGTGAATTTTGAGTCCACAGGAAGCACATTGGTATCATTCTCCATTCTGCTACTAAAAGGATCATTGCTTTTCGGCCCATTTACAGTGTATTCCTTGCCTTAGTCACTGAGCTTATTTTAGGAAAGAACACATGAAAATTGGGTATTTCTCATGCTCCCAAAATTAAATGGAGTTAAGCAGAGTTTTGCTACTTCTGCTTTTTAGTTTTACTTTGAATTGGATATGGATCATTAATGTTGTAGAAGCTGAAAACACATAGGAAGACAAAAAGGGCTTACAAGTGGAATAAATCAGAAATCCAAACGTTGGAACTTGCGTCAAACCTCACATGTTCTGATTATTTTTTTTCAACTGTTCTCTCTCAAGGTATTTGCTTTTCATTTCTCAAATTGTATTGACCCTTCAGTGACTTTGCAGCATCCTTCCCTGCCACCTTGACTAACAAATTAATTTGGTAGCTGTTTACATTAGTGTGTGTTGTAAGGTAAATCTATCCTCTATGTTCCCATTTATCTCATGTTGAAATTAGAAGAATTCTGAAAGACCTTATATCTTGGAACATCAGGAATATCAGCTAATGCCCTTCCAAATGCTTTTTTAGTAGTGTAGAAATGTCCAGATTGGAGGATTTGTAAGTCAGAAACAACTTTGGTATGTTCACTTTCAATTTTTGTGTAAGTTCAATAGCCTAAAACCTCTGCCCATTCAACTGAGCATTTGACTCTGGCCTGAAGCATCTGACAGAATTAAAGGAATTTGCATTCAGTGCATCTAATTAATGGTCTTTAAGTTGCTATTTTCCAAAGCTTTTGTCAACTCTTTCTGCCTAAAACTATCAGACTCTAAAAGGCTTGCTGTGATAAATATTTCCATGAAGTCTAATGAATGATAGGAGTATACCAGTGATTTTCCACATTGGTTAACTATTTAAATATTTGATGCTCTTTTCCACGGATGTTCTTCCCTTTGCTTCTTTACATGTGTTTTCTGGTTTGGTTGACTTAGTGACTTAAGTTTACTGCCTTTGCCAGTCTCCTCATCAGAGATGTCTGTGAGTTCTTCACAGAATCATAGAATAGCTTGTATTGGAAGGGACATTAAAGATCATCTAGTTCCCACCCCATTGTCATGTGCAATTCCTTTCCCAGTCTGTTCTAGTAGTGGGAACACGACTTGCTGCCAATTTCTCTTATGGGGTAGCTGTTCTTTAATTGTCAGATATTCTGTGTGCTCAAGTGAGAGCCATTCTAGGTGGGATTTGGTAGGACAATGCATGAGTGGTGTGGAATCCTTAACTTTTCTGGAGATGAAATCCATGTTACCTATGTAGCAACTTCTGCTTTCAACTCCACGGGGAATGTATCAATAGAATTTCTCTGATCTTTGCAGTGGGAATTCTGATGACTCTTTTTAGGCTTTAGAATTACATTACATCTAGACACAAGACATATCACTCTCTTGAAGTTCCACTAATATGCAATGTACTTCTGTTGGTTCTGTGCCAGATTTGTCAGCAATCTGGCTTTGATTTAGGCAAGTCAAGTTTCAGGGTATTGCCATGCATGTGTCTTGAAGTGCAGCAGTGCTCTTTTACAGGCGAGACTCAAGGTCTGTCTATCAAAGTAGCTCCTGGGCTTTTTTTTTGGAACACAGCTATGAGATCTGTAAGATACCTCTCACTGCAGATATGAAACAAATGTGGCTGCCCCTGCACACGCTGAGAGTGGAGTATCGCTGTGCATGTTAAGGCCCTGAAACTCTGCAAGACAGAATGCTACTGACAAACTTTGTGGTTATATTCTGAAAAAGATCGTGATACCAATGTAATGGAGTCATTAATCTTTAGAATGCCATTTTCTGAAAACTAAGTTTAGAGCTTATGTAGTATGTGGGACTCCTAAATCTGCAGTATTTTTGACTGGGAAAAAAACCTCTGAACCTTCTTCATTCTGTTATTTATTAAATACAGTACTTTGCAATAGCTTGGAAACTTACTTCAACCATAACTTGGAAGAGTAAAAAAATTTGCTTTTGTGGCTAATATCTAAACTGAGCCGGTAGTACTCTGACAAATGGCTGACTTTTTTCCCTTGAATTGCTATTTATTGAAACCAGATCTTAATGCCCAGATCCAGTGTTGATAAACTCCCCTATATAAGGAGTTGTTAGAAAACAAAATTTTTAATAGTCAAAATACCTGCAATTTTATAATTAAGGAAATGCGAGGAGGTTTAATTAAAAATAATATTTAATTTAGGCTAAAAAAAAGTTTAAAAGATAAAAATATATCTAACTAAAGTGTAACAATTTTGCCTAGAGAATACTTTTTATGTGTATAGATAATTGCTCATGCAGACACTGAGATTTTCATGGTCATTGTATTCGAGAGAGTGACATTTTTTGAATACCCCAAACGTTCATAGAGCTTCTGTCTCTGCTACTTATCTCTACAAACACCATTTCACTGTAGTGTACGGACAGGTATGTCAGCCCTCCTGGTCACAACAGACGAGGATCACTGACACGTTTGAAATGGGGCTCCTCTGCTACAGTAGAGTGTAGTGCGAAGGGTTTGCTGAAAAATGTTTCACAGGGACACAGTATGAGAGTAAGTTATTCAAATAACACATAGCTTCAGTTCGTGGTCACTTTGGTGAAACTGCTTGTGCAGGGTCACTTAATGAAGTTTTCTCTGGCAACTTGTGAGAAATGCTTCTATACTGATGGACAAACCAGACTCTGGGCAAATCTGGAACACCTTGGATCTGGTAAAAGTATCTCTACTCAGTAACTTCCAACATTAACAAATTTCAAACTGATTGTCTTGAATGAAAAATGTTATGACCTCGTTACTAAACTCATGGACCATTTTGCTTGCTTTCTGAAGATTTCAGACTGAAGTACAGCTTGGCTTAAGAGCACTGACCTTTCAGTAACTTTGATTTATCATCTATCTGAAACTATAACCAAAGTGATGGCCTTGAGCATCTTGCAGCACTCTTGGGCTTGCTCATGACTTAAGTCCTCTGTGTTTTCTTTTTCTGAATTGTACTGTCTGACCTTGTTTAGCATGAATTTTCTCTTAGTCCACTGGAATGTTTCTAGGTTTTCAGATGTGGTGCTTGCTACATTTTCAGTGAACCAATACTGATAGACAAGGGATATGCAACATTACCCCTTTCTGATTGCTTGAGACTGTCTGTCTTATATCCAAATGCTTGTCCTCTTCATTTCATTTTCCTAAACAGATTTTATTTTGATTTGGTCTCCCATTTTTCCTTATGAAGAACTTTTGAGGAAAACCTCTGTGTTCTTAGTTTACATGATTAAAGTTCTCAGGTAGTTTTTCACTCAGATGTTATTTCTGCAACGAGCTTTAATAAGAAAATAAGAGACATCTTCTAGCTTCTAAGAATGTCATGTAGGAAAAATAGAAATGAACCTGTGATCAGCATCCGGCTCAAGCTTCCAGTGCGCAGTGTGGGAGCTGTTGCTCTTACACACATTGTGCTGCTGCTGAAGTGGGAGGAGATGAAACTTCTGCCATTTCTGTGGCATCACTCAGCAAGGTGTAAATGAAATATGGAATAAAACTCTCAGCCCACTCAATGCACAGACAGAAAAAAGATAGTGTTTTATATTTGCTGCTGTGATATGCTATTTGTTGTGGTATTAACCTTAAACAGTGCCAGAATGCTTAAGATTTACAATCTCAGGTCAAAAGGGAAATAATTTCCTGTTAGGTCTCCTTCTTTTTCTCTCTTTCCACCAACATGCTGCTGCATGTCAAAGCTGCTGCATGTCAAAGCAGGAGTGAGGTGAAAAGACTGACAGGAGGATCCTGTTCTGAGAGAAAGAAATTGTGTGTCAGTAGGCACAGTTTGCAATGAACTTCAGGGTAAAAACGATAGAAATCTGGACACTGAATGCAGCTTCAGATTCAGAAATGTTTGCTGACTTCATTTCATTGAGTTGCATCTCACCTGAGTGATTTGGAGGGAAGGAGCCATAGGTGGTAAGGCATCCATGCTATGTCTAAATTCATTGGCACTGGGGAGTCTGTTTTTGTTGCTAGGTAGCTCATTTGGTGTGACAGCAGTCTTTGGACGCAAATGGTTTTCAGCCCAGATTTGCCTCTAAGTCTTGCCCTTATAGCTTAACATATCACTACCTAGATCCTTGTGGTATCCTGCTCACTATTTTTAAGCCATAAACCAGTCTCCTGGCAGCCCCGTTTTTATTTGGTTGGAAATGTTCAGTTGTTAGATCTCCTAAGCTAGCTCCTAAGCTGGTGTAAATAATGCGGCTTCACTGATGTCAACAATAAGATCAGACCAGTTTACTCTAGCTGAAATTCTGTCCTTCAGATGCAAGTCAGCACCTAATCTCCATGACATTCACACAGAGGCATGTATTTCCCTCTGTTTTTCTAATCCTTGTGTGTCCTTTGTAGAACTCTGTGATTTGTGCTGAAAACAGTGCTGAGAAATAGGATGAAGTTACGTGAATGCTGGTTTAAAATGCTGGACATCTGAAACCCTGCCTTGTTCTGACTGAGACCTCAGTGTGACAGCACAATTATTTCACTCTGTGCCTACACGCTTCCCATCACTCTTCCAGTCTTAGAGAAGTATGAGGATAAAGTCAGCAAAGGTCGAGATGCTGCAGTAACAGAGGCTGCAGTATAGATCAGTGGATAACATCTCAAAAAAGCCTCATGATGGTCAGAGACACATCCAGTAACGCCTCTGTGAACTAGCACAAACTGAAAAACGCAGCAGCCTGCAAACTGCTCAGCTACTGCACTGCTGTGTGAAGGAGGGGTCATGTGTGGTTGGGCTTCTGAGCACAGTGGGGTCTCCTCTGGTTACAGTGAACACAGACACAGCAGGGATCCATAGCATGATCTTTCTACAGGGCTGCACAGGAGGAAAGGGAACCTGCAGGACACATGTATTCAGGCTGATACAGCCTATAGATCTAAGAACTCTGGAAAGACAGGATAAAGCAGGAGGGGTTTATATAAATGCCATTCTGGCTAAAGCAGGGAGCATATTTATAAGAAATTATGACCTGTTTCATCCTGCAATACTTGCCAGTGGTGACATGTCCATAGGGAAGGCTTTGTGATAAGAAATCAAACCAGCAAGATTCAAAGAGAACCAGATGCCTTTTTAAAGGCATGAAGGCAATTGGGTCATTAAAACATGCTACAGGCTGTTTAGGGGTATGGAGAAGGCCGTGATAGCACTCATGTAATATTGGTATTAAATCTTAGGAAGGCCAAAGAGCCCTTTGGTGCAAGAAGTGAATGTCACCTACATTGAAAAAAGCTGCAACACAATTGGATGAACACAGATTTGAAAGGCCATTTGAAAACAGGGCTGCAGAGATCTTGGTCTGGTTGGTGGAGCTATACATCTTCCATAAAGCAATTTACTACTTAATTTGTTGTATGACTGTTGCAGACAGAATTTTCTGTTTCTGCCCTGTAATGAATTCTAAGTAAAAGAAAGCTTCCTTATTATTACAAATTGAGAGGTTAGTAGAAACAAGACTTGCACTGCTGCAACTGAAAGTCAGAGAAAGGAACAGTGAATTAGATGGGTTAATAAAGTCTCAGCCTAATCAGATAATAGACACCACAATATAAATTGCTTTTCTCTAGAATAAGCTGTGAAAGCATGTTTTAAGTGTACTACATATGGGATCAGGCAAGGGCAGGACTTATTATTGTGTCTGTATCAGATTGATCATAAAGGTATTGCTATATTATAATGTTACTATAATATGCAAGTACTGGTCAGATGCATATTTTAAAATAATGCTTTTCTAAACAAATTCCAAAATTATAAATTATTTACATAAAAATGGGCCCTTGAGGATCTTACTTTTTTATTTTAGATTGTAAATGCATCTTTACAAACTCAAGAGATATACATTCATTCACTTAATTTATGTCTGACTACATTATTTTAGAATTGTCTGTGATATTATTACAGACAATTTAATTCAAAGTATTCATTTCAGTTTCTAATGAAAACCAGCATTCTGACCTTATTCTAGGGAAAAGGATGGATAAGAAATAGAAGCTGTTGGAAACAGCTGAATTTTGTAATATGTATTGTTGCTGTTATTAGATTTATTTATATTTTTCTATATTTTTTTTCTTTTTTCCTCCCTTTATTTTCTGAAAGAAAAATAACAGGTGGTAAAAAACAAACCAAAACATAGAAGATTTTGGATAATTTAAGTGAACTATCAGGTAGAAAATGCAGTTTAATGTAGAAAAATGTTAAACAATTCATCTGGGAGGAAGGAATCAGTGTAAGGGATCTGTACTAAATATGCGGTCATCCAGCGTACTGATTAGGAAAGAGAGGAAATAGTTACAGAGAAATGACTGCAAACATGAATTCCGGTGCATTGTAGCATTAAGAATTTTTGACCAATATATAAGGGAAGAGAAGGTAGCACAGCTATCATAGAAACTGGATTGAAATTTCGTTCAAAACAGGATTTCAGTTTCTTGCTTTTTTACCTCAGAGGCTGAAAAATAAGGAAAATAATTGCTCAAAGCAATTTTTCATATCAGTGAAATATTTCCTTTAACATTTGCATGGAAATATCTGTTTTTTCAGCGTATACTCTCTCAAAAGGTACTGCTCTAGATAGAGAAGAAAAAGCCAAACCAAAAATTCCAGCTATACAGATGCACACATCATTTACAGATGGAGAAGTATTGATGCTGTCTTAGGCTTATGCTCCTATTAAATTGAAATGTAATGCAGCAAGTACTGCATTTACTGATTATCTGCCTTACATCTAAACTAGTGGAATGGTCAAGAAATCATTTCAGGTTTTCAGTGCTCTCGGCCTGTTTTTCTGCCCAGCAGCTTCTTTACCGAGATCACAGGAAACCAGGAAAGCATACTGGATTGCAGGGGGTGCTGAGTTAAGATCTTGGGCACGTTGAAGTGATGTGTTAGTCCTGTTACCTCTTTCCAGACTCATGCTTTTATTGGTAGTGCTGCAGATGATGGTCAAGTGCTGTGTCCAGGTATTAATTTGTCCTGCTTCCTCAGATTCTCATAATGCAAAATATTTTTTTCATGTTTCTGTATCATCTGTACCTATAGTTCTCCAATATTCCTGTTTAAAAGCCTTTTGTGCCGTCTCAAGGCTTTTTTCTATTGGACTAGAAAGCTGAAGTGTGCTGCATTAGCACGGGGCAGCGTGTGTGTGTCTGCCTGTGTTTGTGCAGCCTGTGTGCAGCCCTGCTGGGAGCGAGGCAGGACCACGGTGCTGCTGGGCACTTCTCTCGCAGGACAATGGCCCATTGTCAGGCCAGTTTAAGAGCTGCTGTCCTGTCTGCCTACCCCGTGAGAGGTCAGTGGCTGGGGAGATGGACTGTGTCTGTGTCAGCCACTCCTGTTCGCAGTGCGGTATTTCAGCATTATCCTAATTTACATGGACAATTTAACTGGACAGGGACTGGGCATCCATACCTTCCTGACAGCACTGCAAGAAAGACATGATGCCCAAAAGAGAGGTGAGCCTGAGCAGGAATATGTTATGCAGAAGCATGATGTCATGGGTGTTTTAATGCATCACTGCACAAGAACAGGAGGTTACCTGCAGCTGTGGTGGCAGGGCTGAATATACCCTGCCCAGACAACTGACACAACAGCACTCTTTTGCCGTTCAGAAGAATCGCATTTCGGCAGTCGCATGATGTGGTCCATACATGTATCAGAATCTCTATACGTGTAATCTCTGTACTATTATACCACTGCCATTTAGTCTTATCTTTGAAATGACAGAAATTTACATCAAATGGATGCTACATGCCATCCATCACATCAGCATCCTGCACAGCGAGATTGGAGCAGGTGACCAGGTGACCACATAGCCTGGCTTTATTTTCGAATACATGCTTATTTATGCAAACATATGCTTATGAAGAACAGGGAGAAGAAAAATATTATCTGCTTAAAAAAAAAGTCGCTGCAGAGATCCTCACTCAATACCCTTTGCCTTAGTTCGTGTGGAGGCCAGAGACCAGCAGATGGCAATCTCCTCCTGTCTCAGGAAGAGCAGTTTTAATGCGGGGCCCTTGTATGCATCTTCCCATTGCTTATTGCAGTTTACTTGAAGGGCAAAAAGACCTGGAAAACGTAGGCAGTCTTTGTTAGGCACAGAATGTCATAATATGGCAAAGCAAAAGTGAATTTCTACTTTATGCAAATCCTAGCTGCTGGTATCTGAAAAAGAAAAAGCAAGCTAACCTAATGGAATGAATTTGTATTAATCTTTCTCATTTTAAAATACAGGACACAGGGCTATTTTACAGCATCATGCTATTCCTCCTGTGTGCTGCTAATATTTTAATGCACCCTTTAGAAAAAAAGAAAATTGTTGATTTCCCTGTACCCTACTTTTCTCTTTTTCCTCCAGTGTTTAAAATGGGAAGCAATAACGTGATGTTCGCTGACTTAAAAAGGACTCAAGGAACAAAAGAAAAGCATTTTTCTTCGTATAGTGACAAATTTGCCATTCTAGAGTAATGTGTCCAAGCAGAAGTCTGAGAGTCTAGTTTAGCATTTGAATTGGAAAATGGATGATATTACAGGTATTGCTGTGTAATTTTTCTACACATTTTTTATTGCAGAAGAGAAGATTAATGCTGCTAATTTCAGTCCTGTGAAACTCTGAGCTGATAAGGGAATGGGATTTTCTTTAAAAAAGCAAATATTAGTAGCAGAAAAAGGAATATTCCTATCTTTTATTGGAAATAATTTTGTCAGCAATCTCTCCATATTGCTTTAAATGAGTCTGCATAATTTTATGCAGTATCATACTGCAAACATTTGCTCATCCATAACATAATGATGGGATGATGGAAAAGAAGACTAGATTAATATTCTGGATATTCTGATACTGGTAACAATATAAGAAAGTATCTCTGGGAATGCAGGATTTTCTGTACTATCCTTAAATGTAATTCTTGATATGCTGTCCATCTGGTACCCTCTACAGTAGATTGCAGTCCCAATGCACCGTATTTGTTACATATTACTACTTAGCTGAGTGGCATGGGCATCTCTTTATGAATAGTGTTCATAAGAGAGCAGAATTAAATGTAGCCTGTATCAGTGCCTTGTCCTGTAGGACAAGATAGAGGGGGAAGTACAGTGCTAAATATGCAAAAACTGGAAGAAAACCAGTGCTCTGGCTGTGGAGCGGGAGACCTGAATGTATTGTGATCATGCACGTCAAGATAGCTGAGGTAAGGGGAGCTGGCTTAAAGTGAGGATTACAGCCAAGGCTGATTCTTGCAATTTGTTTTACTTTATGGAAAAGATTTTCATCTGATTATGTAGATACCATATGACCTGTAAAAGGTTATGAGAAACATTGCCTAGAACCACACACTCCACCATGTATAGCTTACTCCAGCTTACAGGTCCTCCTGCCTTCTACAGGCAGTCCACTTTTCTTTACATAAGAAAACCAAATGGGCAGGAATCCAGAATACTCATAGTAATACTGTATTTTGAGCAAATGGTAGAGTGATGGATATGCCATAAAAGAAGCAAAAAATTGGCTTATATGAAGAAGGGTGAAAAGAAAAGAAATAGGCTGGTTCAGTGGGTAGAAGAAATTGATTTATGAGAACAAATTATAAAACCTTAAATTTTCTAAATGATAAGTGATACAAGTGGTTGAGTACATGCAAATATAGTTCTGAAAATATAGACTCATTAGCACAACCAATATTGCTGGAATTACTTTTCATGATAAAAAGGAACATCTCTTGTGATTATATTAAATAGGCAACAGAAATTAAAATCTCCTTTTCTGCAAAAACCTTTATGTTGCAAGCCATCTTCCAAAGGAAATAATACTCTTGCACTGCTTGAAACAGCTAAATGTTCATTGTATAATGTAAGATGGGACTATATAAACATTTTCCATCTCCTTCTTGTGTGCTTAATGGATAAAAGAAGGTGATACTTACAATATCTTCTCATTCAGAGTGATCTGAATGTTTGTTTACACTATGGTGGCAGAATGAGAGAATTATTTTCAGTACCTAGAGTCAAAGATTGTCACGATACCTACATTTGGTACCTCAGTAACACATGTCCTCTGTGGAGGACAGGGACACATCTTTTTAAAGGTGATTAAAGATGCACAAATAAAGCAGCAGCTAGGCTTAATTTAAATGTTCTCAATCACTCTTTAGAAGGACCAGTTTTTTTTTTATTTCCTGTTATTACTGTTTATTTCCTGTTATTTCCTGTTTATTACTGTTTATATGGGGAACCTGAACTCCTTTGAAGCCTACCCTAGAGCCTTAAAATTACAGGTAGCACCTCACTATGTATCTGAATATAACTGTGTGCTTTTGAAACATTTGACTGCTTCTCCAGAGACAGTAATGTACTTTTATTTTATTCAAAATCAGTAAACAAGGCTACAACTCAAAATTCTCTTTTTCCTCAGCATTTGGGGTGATTTTACACCATGCTGTGTTCATGTAAATGACTACAGAAGATGCAAAGACTAAAAAGAAAAAAAAATAGGCTTATTTTTCTCTACAACTGTGAATTCTTTTAAAGCTGTGATTTGTGTTCTTTTTTTTATCCTGAGTGGGGACTGAGAAATCGGAGGCTACCATACTGATTTTAGGGCTGACGCTGGACTTAACTGCTACATGGATTTTTATCAGTCTTATTCAAAAATTTCTGGAATGCTGCTTAAAATGAAGCTTCTCGTTTCTGACAAAGAACTAGGGATGGCACTGCATGTGTGTCTGGTACCTTAAACACTTTTGGATTGCAGCTCACAGTGATGAAAGTTTGCCCAGCAGGATTAAACTAGTCTAAGGATCGTTCCCTTCCATCAGTCCTGCCACACATGTTGTGACATAAATGTTACCAGAGGACTTTTGGGGGGATTTTCTTTCTGGAACATTAGGCCCAGAATAAAGTGCTTCCAACTACTTTGTCATTGACATTTCCAGAAGAATTCTCAGAACCTCAGTCTCTCTTGGTTTTGTATCAAACCCACAATTTTATAGGACTGTCGTTCAGGTAGGGATATTCTGGTGCAGCAAAATAAACGAACTTGTTAGGTGGCATTGTTTTACTGAAGAATTTTTTAAACTTAAATATCCACTGAAAAGCGAATGGAAGGATTTATAGAAAGTGGAGGAAATAAAATATTTCCTGTGCAAATTCAACAGTGTTGGACTGTTGTGCCTGAATTTTAATGCTTATTTGTACTTTTTGTTTTTGCAGTAGGAAATAATTTTAATTTTTGTTTTGTTCTCTTGGTTTTACTTCAATTTCTTCGCAGTAAACTAGTGCAACCCATGACAGTGCTCCCAGTGAGAACCAAACTCTCAGAAACCATGATGTTATGCTCAAAATCTCTTTTCATGGGCAAAGAGAAAATGCACCTGAGGTAAGCATATGTATATGCATAAAAAGACAAAAAGGCTTTAGATAACTGAAATTTAAGAATGAATAATAGTTAGTCCAGATGTAGCTATTACAATAAAAGCAGAGATAATAAGATAGTTAAAATTGTTATACATGCACTTAGTTTCTACCCTGTTCCTGATGTCATACTCACCTTTCTGGCGCTCCTCTGGTCCTGATGTCAGTGTTTTCATTCTGGTGAGGAGGTTGACAATGGGTTGCCAGCACCTGAAGTCCATCACTAAGGGGTATGATGTTCATGACGATGATTTCTTCTTCACTCAAGGATTCACTTGTATCTTTTTATATTTTAGCTAACATGCTTGTACATCTTGGTTCTTTTTTGGTCTGCAGAACCATGCTAATCACAATTTACTATACTTGTAATTTTTATGTGTTTTAGATAGTATTTCTTTGTACTCTTAGCTACCGCTAAGCTCAGTTTTGGCCATCTCCAGGTCTGCTTTTCTTTAATGGACTACTGAGGAGTTGTTTACAACTGTGCAGCCTCCAGAGCCAGCCTATGCACGTTCTTTTTTCTTCCCATACTTGTTCTCCTGCACACCACATTCTCTGTCTCTGCCTCTTAAGACCTCTGCATGGTAGGTTTGTGTTTCCTATGTTACTTTATTATGCTAGGTTTGTAAAGCTATGGTGATATTGTACAAAAATAAATAAAAATGAAACAAATTAGCTGTAGAGACTAGACAATTCAAAATACTGCTCTTACTGCTAAAGCAAGTGTCTTGGTGTAACTCCAGATGACAACTAACCTTGCAGCTGCTTGCTTACTACTCCTTCTCCCCCACCTCACATAAAACCCATGAGCTGAAATAAGAATAGTTTAATAATTGAAATAAATTTTAATTAATATTTGAAATAAAGTAAAATATGATAATAATAATAATGATAATGAAAAGAAGAGGGAGAGTGAGGAGTAAAATTCAAGAACAAATGCTGTACAATACAATTGCTCGCCATCCACTGGCCAGTGTTGGCCCTGTCCCAAAGCAGTGATCAGCACTTCCTGGCCAATTCTCCCCAGTTTATACGGTGGGCATTATCTGTGATGTGGAATATCTCTTTAGCCAGTTTGGATCAGCTATCCTGGCCGTGCTCACTCCCAGCTTCTTGTGCACCTCCTCTCTAGAAGAACATGGGAAACTGAAAAGTCCGTGACTTTGGGTAAGCATTACTTAACAACTAAAACTTCAGTGTGTTATCAACATTATCCTTGTATTGAATCCAAACCACAGCATTGTATCAGATGCTAAGAAAAAAATTAGCTCTACCCCCAGTGAAACCAGGACACCAAGTAAAACAAAACCTGCAGGCAGGTCAGGAAAGCTTGGACAGAGTAAGCCTGGCAAACTTCTGTCCTGAGGGAGTGCAAATTCAGTACAAAGCTTATGGCTTGCTAACGTCAATGACAATGGTGTATTACAGAGCTACATGGCTGTAGGAGAACAGGTGGCACTGAGCAGATTTCTTGCGGTGATATTCCCTAACGTTGAGGCTGTAATCTTTTGTATTTGATTAGTTTAAGCCAGCTTTCTGACAAACGACTGCACAGCTGATGACCTGATACAGTCAGAACTCAAATAATACATGAAAAAATTTTGTGGCAGAGAGACAATGATAAAGGATGTCTCCACAGAGAGTGTTCTCACTTGGTGTGAAAACCGGGTGGGGTTTTCCCCTTCAGTGATGGGGAAGAGTCCTTCACTCAATCACAAGAGAAAATTTTAAAATGAAAGCTGAAAGCTTCCACTTAGGAGAAATAAAGTTCAGATGCAGTGCCCAGTAATTCTCTGCAATTTGACTTACAGTGGATATTTGCAGGTATTGGGACAAAGGAAACACTTACTTTGATTTATGATCATTTTGATTTTTAATATGTGTGTCAAAGTCTGATCCTCATGATCAGCTTACTTGCTTTCAGGTCAAGACCTGTGGAGAAAGATAACAAAGTAATATGTCACCTTTGCACTTTGGTAAAAAAAGTTGAAGTGGAAAATAAAGAAGGGCCAATCAGGGTTCTGTAAGATAAGATCTTATTTATGCTGGAGCAGAGATGCTTTTATTCTGATACTTGCCCCTAGCATAGTAGTTTTGTTACATAGGAAATGTACCTTGAGACCTTAGTTTTTATTCTTCCACCACTGACCAGTAGGCTAAACATTACACTGCAGAAACACATTTTGTCTTCCTCTTGTTTCTATCCATCACCATGTTACAAGAAATCTTTATGTGCTTTTTGGCACAGTCTCAGTCAAGAGGGGTAAGGGGATGGTCAGTCTCTTTGCAAGGTGAGCTCTATCACCTAGGGACAGCCTTCCCATGGAAATGAGAAATGGGGCTGTAAGATATTTTCCCCAAGGCTCAAGGGAGCAGTGGAGTAATTCCCCCCTTTCTAAAGAAGCTCCCTACAATGTTATTATTTTGTAAAGGTTGATATAATTTCTGGATGTGTTTTAAACAAAATCTCAAATAAACGTATGATTTTTGTCTGGAGTTAGTATTTTTTAAGAAGGCTCTTGGAATAAGTACAAGATGAGACCTTTCAGAGAATTTAGTTGAAAGAAACCTAGTTACTGACCTGTAAGTGGACTTATATCTGGTCAAATTATAGCAATTTTGTTCCCAGCTAAAAACCCAAAATAACATGTTTGGCAAAAACTGAACAGTTTTTAAAAGACTGAAGTCTCAAAGTAGACTGAGTTTACATAGTAAAGTATTATATCCCACTATGCAAAGCATCTACTAATCTTAAAGAATGTTATCAATACATAATACAAAATCAGACAGACATTACAAACAGCCAGGCAAAAGCAAAATACCAGACTAGTTGCTTCCTAGCCACTTTTATTCCCTGGTATGTATAGAGTTACACGCAGAAAGGGAAAGAATTACAGTAAAAAAAATCTCTTCCAGCAGAAAAAGGCTGCAGTGTGTCCCACTGCATTGCAGGTTACCCAAAGGGATGAACACACAACTTCCTCAGGCAAAAAATCATCAACTAAGCTCGTTTGTTGAGAGGAAAGGGTAGTAGGTGTTGGTGCAGGCAATGTGGGAGAGGGCAAATGCAGACTGAATATCAAGCTGAGAAGAAACTGTGAATTGTAGAGAATGTTTTTTAGGAACCCTGAAAACAAGCCTTTAAAAAGCACCTTGAGAAACATTAGGTTATCCTGCTGAAAATGAGAGAATGTGGAGATATCTCTATTTCCTCTGCCTTGCATATCAAATGCTCAACGAATAAATAATAAGATTTCTTTTCTTACTTCAGGAAATGTACTCATCTTCCTCTGGTTGAAACATAAAAATAGATAAATAGCAATGTAGTATAAAAGCTGATTTTTTGTAATTTTTTGTAATTAAAGGTAAAGAGATGACTGCCTTGTAGTTTAGATGAGATTGTAGGACTGAGACAACCACATGACAAAGGTGTGCAACAGCAGAAGTGGGGGCAGTTGTGTTTTACACTACACCGGTACTTCTCAGCATGAAGGGAGTATATTTGTGTGTTACATTGCACAACTACATTGAGTGCTGAGTTCTTTCCCACAGCTCTTAAATTCACTCCTCTCTTTCAGCAAACTGCTAAGTGTTAAGATCAGTTAGGCTGTGTTTCTGTGGCTGTTTTGAAGTGTGATATGTACCTAAGAGCAACATTTTATTTCCTTTCTTAACTGTCACTATTACATACATGAACTGAAAATAATACTTCAAGCAAAGCTATTATGTATATAATCCCACTATATTGCTATTTCCTCAGATCAAAACTGTGGCATGCACATGCATGCACTCATCCATTTGAATTTCAGTTTATTTTACCTGAAAACTATCCAGAGAGGCTCAGTTCTTTATAAAGGGAAAAACCCAAATTCTAAGCAGTGGATTAACAGGAGTATTTATAGACATTAAGATGCAGATTTTCAGTAGTATCTAATTACCTATTTCTATTAATCTCAGCAAGCATATATTTGCATTTTTGGCAGATAAAATACTTTTGTAAATCTATTCCCTGATTTTTAACTTAAATATGTATTGTCACATTCCACATGTACAATATTTCTGAATTTTCTTCTTTCTATAGTTTGGATTGTCACATCACTGCCTTCCCTTTGGGTTACATGTATGGGAGCAAAGAACGAAGAATTGTTGAAGTGTCTTTGGAAGAATGCCAGGTCAGTGAATCACAGATATTAGAAGCAGAGAAAAAAGTCCGCTGGGTCACTGGTCTGACCCTTGCATTCTGCAGTGTTACTCACACAACATACTCACTAACCCCTAAATCTAACCTTTTTTTGATGGTTTGTAATTCTAAGTTGCTAAAGGTGGGACATGCAATTACTTTCGACTTGAATATTAGTAAGGAGGGAAGTCAGGGATTGTAAAAAGCATGGATAACCAGACTCTTACTATTAAGAAGTTTTTTTTTTTAAATCTCAGTTAAACTGTTTTCTCCTTAGGTATAATTGTCTCTTTGAATTTTCATCCTTAGGCAGTCTGATTTACACGCTTAAGACCAGAAAGGCATTATGATAAACTTTTACTCTGACCTCAGGAGTAATACAGGCCATAGAATTTCATCCAGTGATTCCTTCAGTGGGGAGAATTATTCTTTACATCTATATAAGTTAGTTCCTTTCCTTCATTAATTTTGAAGAAAGTATTTAAAAATTGAGGTCTTACTCTTCCTTGCTTGACAGCCTTTGCTTTTTGACACTACATAAAATTAAGTGGTCTTGTTGGGTCTTTCATACAGTTTTATTTTCCTATCTTTATATCGTCTGTGAGAGGTCTTCAGAAAGTGCTAGATTTGTCTATAAATAATAATAAATGAGAATATAATAAATAATAAGGCTTCTTTTCTTGCTTCAGGAAATATACTTATCTTCCTCTGGTTGAAACATAAAAATAGATAAATAGCAATGTAGTATAAAAGCTGATTTTTGTAATTTAGAAAAGGACATGATAGAGTTCAAAATTAATGAGAAATTGATATAATTCCTTAGAAGTAATGTGTCAATGATGTGAAATTTTAAATAATAAGTTATTAATATTCAGAAAATCTCAATGGGGCAATGAAAAGTCATGTACAATAATTATATAACCTCCTCTTTGGAAAAAAACCCAAACCAATAATCCAACAACCATCAGAAAAAACATAGGATGACAATTTTAATGTCCTTTTTCTAATCAAGACCTTACATGTTTCAATTTTAATTCACCATACAGGCTAGCATATGAGGAGTTATTTTCATGTTGAGTCATTTGCATTTTCTTTCCAAATATATATTTTAAATTTATGATAAATATTATTCTTTATTCATATTGTTAACTGTGCAGTTGCTACCCTATAAGACTCAGTTTTCTTTATTTTGTGTTCTCTCTACTCACTCAATTTATCAAGTTTCCAAGGGAGAGCAGAAACTTGCCATGAGACAAACCTTTATAGACAGAGCCTATAAATAGGCTATATTACAGTTTCTAGCATGCTATGTATATGGATTTAAAGTTTCTTGAAATGAGGCTCTTATGGTTTTTATAGTTGTTTCCAAGCCCTAGTTATTTCCAGAGAGTTAAATTTATTTAAAAGGCACATACACAGACACAGACAAAGCCCCATATCTCTAAGACTTACTCCTAATGACTGATATTAATAATTAATAAATAAATAATGACTGATCATCATAAATTCAGGCAACAGAATCTTTGTTAGTGCAGAACTTTGAATTACCTTTATAAGTTTTATAATATTTAAAAAAAAATAGTTCTAATCTAAAATAGAAATTAAAATTGTTACATTGTAATAATAAATCATTATGCTAGTTTTTAATTGTCTCTGCATGAGACAGTGCAAGTGTGGTATTTCTATAAGAAAACACATTTGTTTTTATTTTGAGTGCAGACAAGAGTCCATAATGAGTCCTTGGAGATAGTACTAATAAGTAACTTAGTGAAGAAATTAATAAAATCCGCTGTTTTTTTTTCCAAAATGTTGAATGCATAGATTCGTGAAGAAACAGTTTCACAGGTTTAAATTTCAACTATCCAGATAACTGCTGCACTTGCTATTTTCTAACCAATGCAAGCACAAAAACAGCGTCTAAATATCACCATGGAAGTGACCTGAAATTAACAACACACTTTGATCCCCATGCTGGAAAGCCACCTGGAATGTGATTGAAGTCAAAGTCCCACAATGCTGACACACAGACTATTTTGTGGAAATATGTTATTTCAGTAGCTGCTCGCAGACACGTCTGGTACAAACCCATAAAAATGAGATTGAACTATCCTTACTTAATCTTACAATTTATCTCTTCTTCATATATCTCCTTTCAATAATATATATTTTATTTCTATCACAAGTGTCCCATCCTTCAAACAACATAGCTCCTTTTGGTTTTCTTATTTTTGCCTCTCTGCACATGGCTCTTTTCATCCTGCTAGTAATTGAGAAATATTCGGTTGGAGGAAGAGATGATAGTCAAGTCATGTTCAGCTGGGGATCAAGTGTGCACTGTAAATATGGAAAACTTGGAAGAGTGTAGCAAAAGTTGTAGTGTTTAATATATGGTTGTGTTCCTTTAATTCTGCTTTTATTGAGAAGAGCAGAACTGGTCCTCACTGGAGAGTGATAGATTAGATAAAAAATAGAATTAGATGTTGATAGTTCTTCCGGAAAGTGATGTTACTTGTATCTGCAATATATGCCAGCAGCAGAAGAACCACAAGCAATTCAGGGATGATATGCATTTGGTGATTTCACAACCAATTCACAGCACTGGCAGCTCTGTAGGATCCATAATGTCTCAGAACAATGTTTTGAGGTTCTACCACCAGATGGTGATAAAACATGAAGAAGAAAAGGGAAAAGGTTGACACAATAGATCTGATTGAAAGAATGTAGACATTCTATCTTCTTCCAGACCCATTCTCTCATGAGCTGTGGAACATGTAGTGCATTTTGAGGATGGCAGTAGGAGAGCTCCATAGAGTTTAACTTTGCAACACCTGCCTCTTTGAGCCTATGAAATGTCATTACAGACTGTTGAACACCTACAGTAACAATATTTGAAAAGATGAAAGGAGTGATGGAGCTGGAAGGGGAACACAGTGGAAGGAATCTGGGGTTGAAAAAACCCGGGGAATTCAAGCTGTAGGGATTAGTAAAGTGTGAAATAGTTTAGGATAAGGAAATTAGGGAGAGTGGGTAGAAGGGAGTTGATTAAAGTCTTGGATGCTTTGTTCACAGAGGGCTGGAAAAGCTTTTGAAGTTTGTCTCTTGCTATTTGCAACATGCGTCACTTGCTTGGCAAATTATTTAGCACACTATATAATGTTTGCAGTGTTATCAAATTACAGTCCCACATTCCTTTATTTTCTTTATTTTTGCATTCATATGCATTTTTAGTGAAAGCTTGTTAAGAGTTGTTTGTGCCTTTCAGTGTCTGACGAGTATTTGCTACTTCTTTGGCTCATTTTGTAAATGTCCTCATATTTGGTAATCAGATATTTTTATGCATTTATAAATCACTTTGGAATATATGCTTGTTAGTAATATTTTCTAAGACATTTGAATCATATTTGGGATGTTATTTATTACCTGCAATAAGCATTCAGTTTGTGTAAACAAATACAATTTTTCTATCAACAGAGCTAATACAGATCTAGAGTTTCAGTTAACAGTCTTCTGAAATGCTCATGGGATTAAAAAAAAAAGCTTTTGTGAATTTTGCATTTTGGCTGACACCCAGGCTAACAGTTTCAAAGAAACAAAGAGAGGTTTAATATATTTGAGATTTATATTGTGGTAGATACAATTGCATAATTTCCTAGACATTTCTGCATAATGGTGTTGTAATTCCTGTTGTTAAAATTGGCTGTTGAGTTTAGCCATCGTTATAACTAAATTCTCCTGCAGACTATAACAGCAGGAAACACTGGAACAATGTATTAGTCACAACAAATTAAATTAGCAAATAGTTACGAAGATTCTGAGACAGTAAAGATAGAAAAGATACAACACAAAGAGTCAGTTTCAGTTTTTGCTGATCTGAGGTTATTCCCTGCTGTGTTGGAGAACTAAGATCTGAAGATGTGTTTGAGAAAGCAGTGGCCAGGTAACCCTTTCAGTTCTGCTCACTTGTTATCTAGTTCCCATCTGGATAGAAGACAAACATCTAGGGATTCTGAGCTGGAAAATAGTGTTCTGGTACTGAAAAGTCAAAGCCATCTTAATACTGACTAATCTTCAAGTTTGAGTTTAAAGTACCTGCAGATGAAAGAGCTCATCTTCACTTAGAACTTCATTCATGATTCATTATCAAAAGCCATTCAAGTCCACCTCTAGTTTAAGAAAGATAATCAGATTTTCCAATCCAGTCCAAGAAATGTGTCTTACAACTTGCACCTGAAGGTGAGAGTAATCAAGGTTCTTGTTAATAGGCTCCTTGGGGCAGATTAGAGTGAAATGACATGGAATGATCAGTGTTTATAAATATATGTATATAAATGTATATAAGTTTATTTTATAAACATATTCACTTATTTTATAAATATATATATATGTTTATTTTAGAACAATTTGGTTGCAAAGGAAAGCGGGTATGCAGACGCTTGTGTTTTTATCTATTGTAACATAGGAATATAAAAGCATAAAAATAACACTTAAGGAAACATATTAAGGAAAAGAAGGAAGAAGGAAGGAAGGAAGGAAGGAAGGAAGGAAGGAAGGAAGGAAGGAAGGAAGGAAGGAAGGAAGGAAGGAAGGAAGGAAGGAGAGTAAAAAGGTAAAGAGCCACCAAGCCACCACCTGTGTGTCCAGCAATGAGACTTGGTTGTTGCAATTTCTATGTCTGGTGGTCGAGGTGATGGTAGAAGTTTTGTCAAAGTGATGGTCATAATCTTGATCTGCCCAGGGTGTGGGAAGCCCACAAAACAAGAAGTCCAGTGTGTTATTATTATGCTCAGGCTTGGTGGAAATGCCTAGGTGCCTTCCCTGGCTTGGAGAGTTTCACACTGAATGATGTAATGCTGTGGATTACAGGATGCTTTGGGAGCCTTCATGACATCTTCTAAGACCTTACAGCTGCCTTGATGTCAGCATAATTGAGTCAATTGTGCTTCCTCAGGAGCAATAAATACCGTTAGGCCTACATATGGATGTCCTGGTTCTTCCTCAGAGGGGGATATTTTCACAGCTGAGTCACTGGTTTAAGGACTTTGGCATGATAAAAAGCACTATTCCACCTCACAGGATTTGCCTCTTAATAGCCTCTTTCCTTGTCTTGTTCCACACCTAGCTGTAGCCTCTGGTGATGACTGTGTTTGAATCTATAAGCATTAACATTCCAGTCTCTCACAATGTGCTACTGAATATCTTTAAAAGCTGATCTTCCACAATGGATACAAAAAGTCAGTAGCAATTTTGTCCAGAGAGTCTCACAAGACAAAGTTTAATTTCCCTTGTTAGGGTATTCGGCAGTCCTCATAGTATTTTCCCTTAAATTAAGCCTGAATTTAAGTCTTTTTCCCAGTTTAATTCCAGCATTATTAATCTATTCTAAATAACATCTCTACCTTCCTTGTTCTTCCAAGCAGCTAGACAATAATTGCCTGTTTCTCTTCACTGCTATTGAGGGATTCCACTGGTGCAAACATTCCCAGTGTATTATTAGTCCAATTTTTTTTCAGCATCATTCCAATGAATTAAATGGAATTGTAAAATTCTAAGCCTGGAAAGCAGAATTAGACCTGTAATTGCATTCACATCAGAAGCTAAATTTCCTTTAATCATTTTTACTTTCATCTAAAATTCTTGTAGAAAACTCTTTGCAGCGGTTGGTTAACTACTTTTCTCCAACGTATTTTGGGCTGCAGCAGATTCCATATAAAAGTAAGGTGTTAAAGAAATCACAGTTGGAAAATGAGTGTTTTGCTTCCAGAGCTGCTGAGATGAGGGGTTTGTGCATGGCTGTAGACATTTCTTGTGTATTTAAGACACAGCGGAACTTTGACCTTGGCAGGCTAGGCAAAAGACACTGGATAAATTGGAGGCTTCTGCTGGCTTTTGGAGAGCCTACGGGGTAGTCATGGACTTTCTTCTAACCTTCACAACCATTTGGTGACATGAAACGTGTCACATACTCTATACCAGAGATGTCAGTGGGAATCCGACATTTCGATACTAAGCTAGACTGTTAAAATACAGTGGGAAACTTGGGTTAATACAACACCTGGGATTGGTTTCAGCAGAGTTTCTTCATCCATAAAAAATGGAAATGCTTTTTTTTTTAAAAAGAGAAAGGACTCACTTAACATTTACTGTATGTATTTAGTTCTTGTGATGACAGATATGTGTATGAGAGCATATGTTTGAGAAAAGATTTTGTTTTTTCTATAAATTGGATGTGAGCCTAATTTTAACTGCATTTTTTCCTTTATATCTTAGGTGTGGAAACATACCCTCTAATCTTTGACATGATTCCAGCAGGAAGAGTGAACAAATTTAGCTTGTATTGAAAAATCCCTGTATACAGATGGACAATGTGGAGAGAGTCTTATCAGCTTCTGAAACTAGAAAGATTCTTCTTTGTTTCTTTTATATATCAACAAATTATGCTATCACAGTGAAGGAATAGTTTGAGAGTTATTAGATTTTCAGAAAATTAAATATATGAATTAGATAGGAGTGATATATCTCACTGTCAAATAATGGTCTGTGATAGTGAATATGTACTGGGTTTTCACAGCTCTAATATTAAGTGATGTCTCAAAACAGTAATTGGAAATACTTTTCATGGAAGATAAAATCCTAGCTGAAACCTTATTTCTTTCTCTGCTTTGCAATGTAATATCGAGTCCCTGGGAATTTGGGACCTTTAAAAATATTATTGCATGGTAAATATATATTTCCATCTAGTCAAAGATCACAGGGAATGTAAGTATTATATTTAGTGTATTGTATATTAATGTATATAACAATGTATACATATATAAAAACAACATATGCTCTGCACTAAAAAAAATAATTAAATATTTTCTAAATTTTCTTTTATGTCATACTCCTCAAGTACTTTCTCAAGGGATCTTTATAGTGATTCATTCATATCATATGACATACTGACAGACATTCAGGACAAATCTAGAATATGTGAATGCTCCTGTAACTCTATCCAGCCATAATTATTAATATGTATTTTTCTGCCTCTCTAAGAGAAAAGGCTTTGGGGGGAAATGAGATTGGGACTTTGGGATACAATTCTTCTGTTAGATTTCTTTTTCATGTGTAGTAGAGCATGGGTCATATATAAATTTAGATCTAGAATGAAAAGTGCTTGGTTCATAGGCTTAGTTTAAGTTTATTTTTTGTTAGAATGTTCCTTTCTCAGAATGTTGGGTTTATGCAATTTAATTTATAAAACTCTTTACTTTTTAAAGGGTTTGTTTTCTCCTTGTAATGTATAATGGAATATATAGTAACAGTTTATCGTAATTCCCTTATATTATATGTATATAAACACAAGGATTTATCACTTTAAAGCTGAGGAGATGTTTCAAGCAGCCAAAAATATGTGTGAGGAAACAACTGCCTCGATGCAAAATTATGGTCCTTGAATCTGCACCTGAAACCATCTGATGAAGAAGTCAGGCACACCTTTGCATCTACCTGGAGCCTATAGGTACAGCCATACAGCTTTGGAGGGGCTCTTGTGCTAATACAGCAGCCTGTCCAGGATTCCTTCTACGCATGCGGGCATCCATTCGGTTCTAGCTTTTCATTAGAAAGTGATGCCTCTGGAATGTAGGTCTTTAGAATAGATAGTGTAATGGATTAACTTGGCTGAAGTAGCAGGCAAAAGTCCGGGTGGCTTGAAGAGAGAGCTCTTGATGATTTGAAGTTTACTGTCTAGCTACCTGTGTGAGACGGTCATTAGTCAACTTCTGGAGATCTACAGGAAACTCTTGAAGTTATAAAAGACATTTTGAATAGGCTTGAAATTCCAAGGTCTGAAGTACTTCAAATATCAAAAGTTTTTGAGGAAACGATGATTTTGGCAAAAGACTCTCCAATCTGTTCAAAGAATCAAAGATTCTCAAATCTAGTAAAAACGTAATTAATCCCATAAATGTCCCCTTTTTCCTCCCTCACCCTCCCAAGATTTCTATTTACCTGAAAAGAAATGTTAAAAAATTACCTGGAATTCTACTTTACATCTCTTCTCAGAATTTGAGATGCCACTGACGAGTGCTTTATTACACTATAAAGGAAATCCATTGACCTTGGTAGGAGTCAGCTCTCATAAACTATGAAAAATAATTTTTCCAAGACTGTGATTTTGCTGTAAATCAGAACAAAGAATTTCTGAAACTTTGTTTGCTTTTGTTTTGCCTGGAGTATTGGTTTCCAGGTAGTTTGGTTTCCAGGCTGGGTTAGGAGTACGTTTAGAATTTTCCGCCATATGTAATTGATGTGACACAGAGGAATGAAAAAGATGTGCATCCTCAGTTACATCAGAAGACTTTGATCCTGTTAAAAATTATTTCTTTTTCTAACACAGATATTTACTAAGGAGATGGTTCCTTAAATCTAGAGAGATATGAGATTTAATGTATAGATTCTGACATTCAAAGATGGCTCTTGTCAACAGGCCAGCAAGATCTTGTTGCTATTTCTGAACTTTTCTAGCACCTTAATACTAAGACAAGTCTACCAGAATGAGGTATAAAATATATGGTTTAATGATTTGCCTAAGAGAAAGGCAAACCTGCTGAGTACAGTTGTTAGGAAATGGATGTAGTGTCAGTAGTCTTGCACATCTTATCTCCCTTCTTTTTTACATCTCTAGATGTAAAAAGAGTTCAAGTTTTCTCCTTTGGTCTGGTATCCACCAGTATGAGCTGTGGCTCTTGAATGTGGATATGAGAGTTCTTTATTTTCATAAGGAATTATATCAGCCTCTTCAGCCCATTAGTAATTCTACCTGCCCGTCTCCTAGCATATGACACTTAAAAGGTAAGAAGTGTAACATGGAGTCTCAATGTGAAAAGATTAAAACTTTTGGTGCACCTTTCACAAGAGTGTCTTTGAGGACTGCTCTGTTGGAGCAGTTTCTTCTAGCATACAATAATTAGAAAGAGCGGGAGGAGCCACCAGCCTGAATTTGTAACATTGAGACTGCTCAACTTCTGGAAAAACATAGCACATTTCATGCTATGCAGAGAATGATGTACATGTATCCACTGAAGCACAAGACAGTACCTAGATGTAGTTCTTCCCAGGCAAGAGCTCTTGCACCTGGCATAAAGAGTACTCCTGATTCTTGCTTGCTTTTTTCATTCAGGGAGACACATTTATTTAATCATATTAACCAGTGTAAAGCTCTATAACTTTACTACACACATAGTAGTTACACAATAAT
The DNA here is from genome assembly GCA_013398955.1 of Callaeas wilsoni. NCBI lineage: Eukaryota > Metazoa > Chordata > Aves > Passeriformes > Callaeidae > Callaeas > Callaeas wilsoni. Next base: position 29,818 of record VWPU01020112.1, read on the forward strand.
ATTACAGGTGTGTTATTATCTTTATTTCATGTGCTGTCTCAACAAGAGGAATTGTCCCTCAAGTGCCTGGGAGATAATTGTGGATAAACCTTCAAAATTCTGGATTAGAAGGAGTAAGCTTCCTAAAATATGCTATGTTTTGCCAGACAAAATCTACTAGACATACTTTAGATGAGGCCCTCCTAATAAGATAAATGAAGAAAAGTTTTATTTGCAATGTTGAATAGAATTTAAATACCAGACCCCTAACCTTGTCAAAATAAAGGAAATCTTGGACAAATATAAATTTCATTCCTGAAGATCCAAGGGCACAGACATTTTAAGTGCTTACAGAGTAGAGCAACAATGAATTTATTGGTTTTTAGGTTTACAGTTCTTTATATGTCCACCTAAAATGTGAGGTTGATATAACACACAACTAAATTTTTCTGTGGATTTAATTCTATCTGATCTCCAAAGTATTAATTGACCAAGAACTGTCTTGGTGAATGAGGCTCATGCCCTTAATAAACTTCAAACTGCAGTCTGATAAAGCCCACAGGCCAGAGTTTTTGCAGCCTCCTCATACTCCTCTCACAAACTGGTTTTGATATCTTTCAATAGGAAGAAGTACGGAATTGCCAAGTGGCTGATCTAATATTGAGTCCTCTCCAGTTATTATAAATAAAAAAACCCAAATCAATAAATGCAGCTATATCTCTCAAAATATTTCTGGGTAAAAACATCTGTTCTCACTAAAGAATCTGATGGAAACCCTCAAAATTACTCTTCATATTGCCTACTGCTTCTGTTCTACTCCTATCCACCCCTTGTTTCTTTGTCTAGCCATGTCTCTCTACCTGTCATATACTTTTGTGATTTCAGAAAAATTTAAAATTAATGGGACCATTGCTTATTCACCGTATTAGGCATAACTTTAAAAAAGTCTATCCTTTCTAGCAGTCTCAATATCCGAGCATACTAGCTATTCTGTTTATAGTATGAACTTTCTCATTTGATGGGTGATTTCTCTGTTTGTTAGCAGGTGAGTATTTCTCATTTATTATTTCTATCCGTACTTATTAGTTTCTTAAAATAAATAACTTACTCCGTGGCTAAAACAAAACCAAAGGTCAGGAAATGTAAAGCTATTTTAAAATATTTGAAGGGTATTTTAAAACACATGCAATCACTGAAAAATTTAAAAATGTTGCTTTTTATTTAACTGAACCATAACAGATGTGTTTTTTTCCAAAAACTATGCAAATGTTTCAAAGCACAATCACCATAAGTTGAATTTGGCAGAGTAGAGCAGATGTGTCCACCTGTTAAGAGGTTAGGCTATCAGATTTGGGTATGCAAGATGTGATTGAAGCCCATAGTGGGAGCTATTTAGGAATGCATCCAGGTTAGCAGGAGGTAACCAAGATTCTGATTACTGTAGTATTCCACTTTTCCCCAAAGCGATCAATGACTTGAATTAGGCAAACAGAATAGTACACCCAGGACCACTGAAGGGAAAATGAATATCCCACACTATGTGAAAACCGTGCAGAAATTATACCTGTTTTTCAATAATGATGAAAGAGAAAGAGGAGGTTCTACAGGGGCTGCAGAATAGAGTGGATTCCAAAAATATTTATTTATTCTGTTTAAATCTGACATCCTGAAAAGCAAGCAAAATTTTTGATTCAACTACTATAGCAATGTTAGTAATTTTTTTGAGTCACTTCAATAAGCTGTGAGAATAATCATCTCAAAGCATACCCCATGCACAGAATAACACATTCATTTTGATGTGAATTTTGTTCAGCCAGGACTGGAAATTAATTCTGCTTCCTTGTATTTCTTAATAAAGAACAGAAGCATATGGTAAAAGAGATGCAGATCAAAGCCAGATTTTAGGCAGCAAAATGCAAAGAGAATGGGACAGGTATTGTGGTGGGTTTGTATTTTCTCGAGGAAAGAATAATTTTGCAGCTGCTGCCAAAAAAATATCTTCTTACCACTTCTGTCTTGCCAGCTCGTATCATCTGAGTACTCCTGATTACTTTATAACTTTGGTACTGTCTTACTCTGTAGATCTGTTATTCTGCAGAAAAACTATATATTTGTGCAACTTGTGGAGTTTTACATGATGTTCGACTTTGGTGTCATTGTTGATGATGAGGTGTGAAGCAGAAAAGACATCAGTTGATTTTGAAATGCTGGCTTAGTGATATAAATGTTAATAATGAAAATTCTGATTTTGATTTTCTATGTCGATATTAATTTTATGTAGATACAAGTGAGAAAGAATACGAATGCCAAAAAATTATTATTAATTACATTGTGCTTACTATTTAAATATTTCCTTATTAAGATTGGTATGGTTTGTGCTACTCATCTGCAAAAGTCCAGACTAACTGACATACGAAATTTGAATGCTTGCAGGTATCAAAATCTTAATTTTATACATTATAAGAAAAGTCCTTAGAAATGCTGTGTGACTATGGCAGACCTGGCATTGAAGGATCAGAAATACAAGTAAATCTCTGTGTTCTCATAGTTATGGCAATTGTTCCATTCAAATCTGTTTCATTTGTAACTTTGGGACCAAGAAGCACATAAAGTGGTCAGAGCGGGATGTGGAAGTACACAAAATAAAAAGAAGATATACGAACGAAAGCCTCTGAGTTCATATTTCTTTAACTAGATTTAGAAAATACAAGGAGTTTTCTATACAGATCTTGTCAGTGGATTAATTTGGTTGTTTTTCAACTTATTTATCATGAGATTATACTTTTCTATTTTATTCTTTTTGATAGCTGATGAAAAGTTATCAGATCATAGTCTTTAACTTTTACAATTCTGTCAGCATCAAAGTGGATCCAGCAGTTGGACGTGGATGGCTTGAGATCTATGGTAGATTGAGGTCAGGAAAAAAAATTAGTAGTTCTTGCATTAAAATTGTTGATTTTGGTTTGCCCCATTGTGACCACCTTTTTAGCATGTTTTATAGTATGCTCAGATAAACCTCATACCTTCTAATGAGGGATATGCGTATATGAGCAATTATCAGCCCCATTTTCTGAAGCCTGTAACAATCAAGAGTAATCTCATAAAAAAATTTGCTTTTAATCTCAAAATTTCCTATAATTATTGCATGGTTCTTGAATCTTGAGTCTTACTTTAAGAAATAATCCATTTTCTTGGTAATGTAAAGTAAGGCAATATGCAAATACTATTGGGAGTGTATTTCCTAATCTTCCTAAACATTTAAATTTAGATTTATAACCATCCTTTTATCATTGGAGGTAATGGTTAAGTAGATTGCTACTTTGATTGGCATGAGAATCTGAAATTGTGCAGAAATACATTGTCTGATTAGAAAACACTTTCCAGTTTAAAAATTTTATTTCATATGAGAATTAGTCTTTATATTATAAATGGTAAATCTTTTTATAGTAAATAATTTTAAGAATGTTATTAAGGTTTCATATTGGTGATTTTCCCCAAAAAAGAGAAAAAATTTTTCTTTTTACAAATTCTTTGTTCTCTCCTCAGAGGAATCCTTCAGCTGTGGTGATTTGGACCAAATGTTTCTGTGCATTTTCCAGCTAGCACTCAGGTAGGAGAAGCATGAAACTAACAAATTCATTTTCATGTTAATCAGAATGAAATTGAAGCCAAACCCAGAAAAATCATTGGATTAGAACTGATAATTTTTAGGGTGTCGGAACACAATATAAATGAGTGGATAATATAAAGATCTAGAAAACAAACAAAAAATAATTTTTTCTCTGCCCATAGATTTTTGGCTATGGTCATTTCAATCAGAATATTTGAAAAGCTTTTGAGTAAGAACAATAAGCACACTTTAGGCCTGTGGGCCCCAAATTATGCCTTTCTGCTGTTGACAAGGATGTAAACAAGCTGCTTTAGTAATGCTTTTGCTATTGTTGGAATGAATAAAGCTGCGGTTGCAAACACAGCTGAAAGATAGGATGGGTTTTAAATACTTTTGTTCCTGCTGAGCCATTACCAACACCTGCAGTTAAAATAATTATTTCAAATGTTTTTCTTTTTAAAAGAAGGAGTAGTTAGCAGTAGACCTGTCTTGTTATGGTAAATTAACATCTGCACTTAATATGATTTCCCTTGGTTGTAAATATCCTGAATTAAAGCTTGTTATCTCCTTTGGAAAGTATGTTTTATGACTTCACCTGTTTTGTATAGAGATAATTAAACATTTCACTGAAATACAGGTTGGATGACTATAATCTTATTTTAGCCATCACAGAAATTATGGAATATTTTTACAGCAAATATTGTGAGTATTTAATTAAACCCTATCCTGAAGTAAAGCAAGTATAACTGATGAAGATAGCAAAAATGGATTAGAGGTTCTGAGATTGAAGAGAAGAGCTGAATATAAGAATTGACTATTTTGTTATTATTTTTCTTAAAGGAAATGTTTTCTTAATCATGAAAACCAAACATTAAAACACTTTAAATTCTAGGGCTAAATAAGAAAACCAGGAACAGATGTGGAATAAACAGGAAAACTCTTTGCCTTATCTCTACCTAGGGTTTGTACTGTAATTAAAATGGAGCTACTTGGTTTATATCATTATCAAAATATCTAAAAATGATGCATAGTTTTTCTACATGAAAATTCTCTAAAAATATTAGGACTTGAAGAATTTAATTTAGAATGTTACAACTTCAAGTTATTTTTATATATCTTGTCTTTGATCATGCATTGTAACTTGACCAGATCAGAGCTTGTCAAGCAAGCTCTCTGTTCACGGATATTTTCCACCTGCTGTCAGAATTCAGATCTATTGGAGTAAACTCTCAAAATAAATTGTTAGTTTATATGTCAGAATAAGCTTTATCAACTTTACATCTGGTGCAAAATGATTTGAAACCTTTGGTGACCTGGGGCTGGCGTGATTTACATCAGATGAAGAAGCTGATCTGTGTTGTGAATGGTCTCCTAGGTTTTAATTCTGCCTTGCAGATTTCATTACACAAACACATCAGTATTAAGAGCTTAAGACAATCATAGAATCATAGAATGGTTTGGGTTGGAAGGGACCTTAAACATCATCTAGTTCCAGTCCCCCCGCCATGGGCAGGGACACCTTTCACTAGACCAGGCTGTTCAAAGCCGCATCCAGCCTGGCCTTGAACATTGTCTTCCACGGTATCCAGCTGCTCATTCGCATTTCCTGAGTATGTAATGTCACATCTTTGTGACTGCATGGACACTTGTTGGACAGGGTGTCAACAACATAACTGAGCTGATGTTAAAACATTTTTCAATCTACTTATTGCAGGTACTTCAGTGTCTAAGAGACCTCTACAGAGCAAAAAGCAAACACTTAAAAATTTGTGGACTTACTTGTACAGAATGGTATTTTCCTCTGAAGAGATGCCTAAAACGTCTCACTTTTTGAAGGAAGAAGATGCAACACTTGCTTTAGTTAAATTAATATCTGTGTGTCTTTCTCCTCTGTGAACCTGATTCAGAAAAATCAGCCAGCAGAGTATAGATAACATTAAAAGAAATGAAATTGAGGAGCTCCTTTGAAACTATTGCTGTCTGCCTTTTTTGTTTTTTTACAGTGTTATTTCTGGTAATAGGGGGTTTGGAAGGGGTATTTGGGCAAGTTTCTTTTCAAAGCATGGAGCATTTAACTGATCTCCTTAGCCTCACTCATTTTCTGACCACTGCATTCTGGACTGCCATCCTCTCTCATTTGATTCTGCTTCCTAGCCTTACATACATTTAACTAGATTGTTCAAGCTGGTCTTACCTTTGCAGGAGTTTTTACTTTTCTGAAAGATCAGAGTAGTACAGCACACTTGCTCCCAGAGAGTGCTTGTGAGTGATGCTACACAAATCCCTTCCTCTGAGATTGAGGGCATCACCTCTAGTATAAACCAGCTATTGTCGGGGACCAAGGTTCGCTTCTATCACCTGTGGCTGGGTCTCCCACATCACAGTGTGAATGCAGCATTGTCGAGACTTTGGGCAGATCTCTGCTTTTCACGTTTAATTTTGCTCTTTTCTTTTCCCTCTCAGTGAATTCTAATCTGTGGTCCTTTGAAAGCTATGTGCCCCAGAGCTGCCACTACAGGCGCCCAAGCTCTGCCACTGTCAGCTACAAGAAAGGTCAATATTTTCTTTTAAAGGAAATGGCACAGTGATGATCATAATTAGGTAGACTGTATTTCAGGGTTAAAGAAAACAATTCTTAAACCACAGCTTTTATTTACGGACCAAGACTGGCATTAGTTTGCTCAGCTCATAAAAACTGATTGGAGAATAGTGAAGGAGGTTATTAAAAGGAGATATTTAAAAGGTCAAGCCACCAGGACTTATGTCCCCTCTACTCTGAAATAAAGCATTTCTTTTTAAATTCAAGAACTGTTTCAGTCAATTGCAAGTCTAAGAATATAATGATTTTTGAAGGGCATTTCTGATAGCTTATATAAAAATTGGCAGGCTTCAAACACTTTCTCCAGCTTGTGTAATACAGCTGCACTCTCTTTAACTCACCTATGTTTTAACTGATGTGTGAAAGAACTTTAACACCTATTCCCCCCTACAAACAATTACTAAAAACCCCCAAAGTCAAAGCAAAACAAAAAGAAGAAGAAGGTTATATTAAAATGTGTACTCTGTTACTTGTGATTCTCTTGGAAAACCCTTTTTTTTTCTTTCTTTCTTTGTTGTTGTTTGTTTGTTTGTTTAAATTCACTTTAGAATAAAAGCACATACCAAAATTACAGTACTTTTAAGAACCCACGGAATTTGTCATGAATAGTCAATATTTTTCAATATTTTTCATCAACTGAGTATTCGTGAATTACTTTGAGGTATGTGCTAAGAGTATCCAGATCAACATAATTTCGTTGACTTCATAATGAAAAACACCCACACACATTTCATATTTATCCTAACAGAACTGAACACAGTGTTTCAGAGCTAGGCCCCAAAATTTCAGAATAAGGGCAGAATGAGATGGAAACAAAATGAATAATCTGTGGGGATGCCTGTGCCTTCTTTATTGATATTTATTAAAGGGAAACAGTACTGTTTAATTTGAACTTAAACTTGGTAGTGATCTTCCAAACATGCCAGTTGAAGGGTTTGAGAGAATAAATTGCTTTCCAGAGAGCTGAGCAAAAACCAAGAATTCTGATGATGCTGAGTGATTTGAAATGTTACCAATTCTTCTTAGAGATGACAAGATTTTTTTTAACCATGCTATCAAGGAAGTGATCACTGTGAAACATTCACCTTGAACTTTTTGAGCTCTTACAATGACATATATTTAATGTCAAGTTGTTTTCCTGGTCCATGAACACCACAAAATCTTTTCTAAAGCCTTGGAAAACAGAGAGAGAGATGTGATTTTACATAATCCAAATGCATCTTTATCCCCAGCTGACTCCACTTTTATAGCATTGTTTCAATGAGATATTATTAGTTGTTTCAGTACCATTTCATTAGAATGTTGGCATGATCCTTAAATCAAATAAAGGTTTTTGAACACAGCAATGATGTTTATTTTCTATTTTTTTAAAATAAACAACCTTAAGTCATGTCTTCGGATAAAATATAGGGATGATTTAATATTGTATGTGTAAGGTATCTTTTTATGATGAAGAGCTGCATGTATTTTTTTTCCTGAAGATATAGCTTTGTTATGAATACAAATGTGTGTGTTTATGTATGACTGAGACCAGTTGAATCAGAGGCTAATTTCTAAAATTCTTTTAAATAAGAATGTAGAGTGTATTAACTTATGTATCATGTTCAATGTATTTTTAAAATGTGATTCAAGCTTATGAATGTATGTGATAGGATTTTATTAATATCCTAAAAACCAGGCAATTCCCCTGAACATGCCCAGACTGTCTCAAAAAAAGGTGAGGGTGGTTGTGCATTATTTTGTCATTGATTGCTAAAAGCAGACTAGTTGTTCCTCTTGTTAGTCTAAATTTTAAAGAAAAGTGAAAAGTTCCTGTCTTGACTAGCTAAAATTAATTCTTTTTTTTGGCGTGGTATTGAAAAGGCTACAGCTGAGTCTTTTTGCTATCAGGAAATCAATTATTTTTTCATTGTTTACCACCTTGCCTGTCTAACAGAATGTATGCCATCCTGGCTTACAGTCCCAGCCCTCACCACTGCTTTATTAGTATGGCATCTTAGTCCCATATCCATTCCACCCTTTGCCCTTAAGAAGCCTGTTCCTGCAGAGACCTTTGCAAAAAGGCTCAGTATAGCAATACGTGGCTGCCATACTTGAGTTAGCATCTGCCTTGAACTTTCCGATCTGCAGTCTTTTGGCTCATCCTGCGCAGATTCATGTAAACTTTGTAAATGTCAAGAACAGCATGTAGGAAAAGTTTTGTACCCTGTTTTGTAATGCCTTTTTCTGGTTGCAAATATTGAAGTAAAGACAGGAAACACTATGAATTTTAATTTCCTTCTGGTTCTAGTTCTTTTCTGTTCAGACATATGGAGGAGGTTATTGAAATTCTGATTCTGCAAGTTTCTCTTGTCATCACTTGAAAAAATTTTTAGTAACGGGAAAGCCATGTTAGTTGCAGGACATTCTACCCACATCTTTACTTAAGCAAGACTCAATTGATTGCATGCACATCCCAAATATTCTTGCAAACTTCATAAATTTTTAGAGCAGAGAGATTATACTAGTTCCCAGGAGATGGTAAAGCATTTTCAGATTTTTTTCCCCTGGCTTATTCTGAGGGTTTTTCACATTGTATATTGTGTCTATACCAGAACAGAGGGTTTAATCTGTCTAAATTTAAGCTGAAAGTCAAAATCCTAGATCCCTTCCTTATTGTCTACAGAGCAGAATATCTGCTTTTACTTCAGGGAAGCAGAAATAGCTAAAACTCTTTTCTACCTTTTAGCCTCAAGACTGCAGGAAACATATAGGGATGTTGTGCAGATGGGAGCCTGTGTTGTGAGAAACAGTTGCCAGTGTTTTAAGAACCCAGATGAAAGTTAGATTTTCCATGGGGAAGCAAAATTAGCCAAGGTCTAGTCAGGTGTTTTGCCTTCTATTTAGCATTTGCCAATAATTAGGAGACCTCTGAACAATCTATCAGATAGGCTTCTTGCAACTTATGGGCAATATCCCCTTAAACAGTGAAGATGATGGTTCCCAATAGTTTGGGAAGATCAAGTCTTAGCTCTCAGTTATAAGAGCTGATGAAGGAGCCTGGACTATGGAGAAGACCTAGTTTATAACTGGAAAGATTTGCATTAATTTGGGCTTTATTGACATTCACATACACAGGATACGCGAGATGTGCTTACACTTTGTAACAAATTACAATTTTGTTACAAACCCAATTCCTACAGGAGAAATTTTAGAAGGGTCCCTTTAGTCCAACAAAATAATTTATTTTATCATTTTGCTGAGGAGGTGTGATGACTGAATACCAGCACCCTGCTGTTCATTTTCTTTCTGCTTAGTTTTTTAAACTTGTGCTTACCAACCAGATCTTCATATTTAATTAACAGCAGTGCACTCTTTAATAGGTATATTTAAATTCTTTGGGATTATTTTAATGAGATATTATTAGCAGCTTCAGAACTGTTTAATTAAAATGTTGGTATGATCCTTAAATCAAATAAGGGGTTTTGAACACAAAAATGTTTACTTTCTATGCTACTTAATAACCCCAAATCATGGCTTTAGATAAATTGCTAGAATGCCTTTAACATTATACATGTAAAATATTCTTTTAATGAAGAATAGCTGTGTGTAATTTTTTCTGTTAAGATAAGCTTTGTTATGGATATCTATGTGAGAGTGTTATGTGTGTGTTTATGTATGACAGGACCAAGATCCCTTCTATCAGAGTGTTAACCCTAGTCAGTGAACAGCACAGGCACCAGCATGCTTGTGGCTGTCAGACTTGTTTTGTCTGTGGGTTTTCTCTTGGAGTTTAGGTTTACCTTAGCTGTAACAATAATTGTTTAATGACCAGGTGCCTATTATCTAGTATCAGTTCTATTTACCTTGGTATAACTGTGTGGAATAATTATCATTAATAGTTTTGGTGCTAATAGACGTAACAAGTAGTTGTGCTCTACAAGAGTGAATTACTTCTGCAGTATGATGATGCAGTGTAAAGGACTTGCGGGTTAGGGTTGGCAGCAGAGACCTTGTAGGTGTGAACACAGGCTGATAAACAGGCTCCATGAGCATCCACCAGTGGACAGTTACTAAAGGATATGCAAACTTAGAAGCTGAACAGAGTAATTTTTGGGTAGCAGAGAGGGTGAATAATAATAGTCTAACATATACAATGCACCTTATAAAGGAAAATTGTTTGTAACATGAAGTCATGGACCAGTAAAAAAAGATCAAGGTCTAAAATGTGTTAAAACCCCTTAGAAGAGTGTGCCCAAGTGGACACAGAAGTGAGGAGAAAGGGAGAACTGTCAATAGCAACATCCTGTGCCTCTGTCAATATCATCACATTCCTCCTACTGAAGACCTCAGGGTTCTGCCATATTTCCAAAAATCTTCCCTCTTCACCAAATCTGTTGATCTTAAGACCAAGGAGCAGTGGAAGGGTGGAGATAACACCAAAAAAAAGAGAGGTATATAATGCAAGGTCTTGCTGGATAACAGCTTTTAACTGTAGTGCCATTAAGCAACTCCTTATTTCAAGTTTGTTCCTGTCTCTGTAACTGAACTAATAGTAATAGTTGTTAGTTGCATTTTGGTTGTGCTTAAAAGTTTTAAAAATTACACTACAGGTAAATTCTTTGCTTGACATTTTATCTGTAACAAGTTCTTGAGTTTAATGAGACTTAAGAAAGTTGAATTGTTTTGCATCTACATTAGAGAGACACAAAATGCTAATGCAAAGTACTTTTACCATAGGTTTGGTCCCAACAAAATAAACCATTCAATCCTTTTGCTTAGGAGGCGTGATGACTGTACTAGCACCATCCTATTAAGTTCCTTTCTGCTTAGTTTCCTCAACTTTTACTTACAAACTTGATTTAAAAAATTTAATTAATGCACCTTTTATTAGTGTATTTAAATTCTTTGGCTTTTAGAGTAAGTGCTGTGGTGAGCAAATGTAGAGAAGTCTTGCTAGATTGATTTTTCTTCAGGAGTTTTCTCTGTCATCCTGCCAACTTTTGCAACTAAGAACAGATTATCTCTTCCTGTTACAACAGCAATCATTCTCTTATTTATGCCCCTGCTTCTTCCAAAGAGCAATTAATAAACCTAAAAGAAAACCTGCATTAATCAGTCCTAAGGTCTCCAGTGTGGATAAACAAATTGCAAAAATGTAGTTTGCTTATATCTGAGTGTGCAGAAATAGAAAATGGGGAGGTTGAGGATATGGTTATCAAACAGTCAAGATCTTAAATTTATTACATGTTATTATTTTGAAGGCAGGAAATAGAAGTTATTTATGATATGGTGGGATGTGGAGTCCCCAAGTTACACGAGCATTTGGGAGTATTATGAAAAGAGGCCTGTTGAATATTGGGTATGGAGATCACCTGTATCTTATATTTGCAGAAATCTATGGCCTATCTATTCCACATTAAAATCTCTGTATCATGGCTAAAGTCAACAGATATATTCACAGTAATTGCTCCAGCACTAAGCCTAGGTGCAAAACCCACATTTCTATAAAGTTATGTAAGTGATAGATAGAGATCTGCATAGGAAATGGACAAGCATGTTGGAAAATTAATAGATATGTTTAATTTTTAATAAATTAAATAATTAAGTTTTGATAATGGTTTTATTTATTAATTGACACAAATGTTTAGAGAATATTGAACAGTGAAACAAGGAAAAATGTTTTATTTGAAAATGAAGTAGAAACATATTTTTAAATAAAAAATCAAAATTTCCATTGACGAAATTTAGGAAAAAACCTGTTGTTTTCACTCCTGACAAATGGAAAATCTTCTTCTGTTAGTTATGCTAGTGATGAATCCTGTTTACCATTGAAATACTATTGCTCACTTCTAGCTTGAATTGATCTGATCTTGTCTTTCTGAGGCGAAACATTTGTGTGTCTATTTGTGACACTAAGAAACTTTTTGTATAAGAGAACAAACTGTCTTTTGCTGTAAAGCTCATGAAGTCCTCTCATACACTTTTCAGTTTCCTCTGAATTTTTCCCTACTTTTCAATATTTTTAAAATAATGACAGGATACAATATTCCAATATCTTATCTCACCTGCTTCATATAAGAGAGCAAAGTCTCATCTGTTTGGCTACTAACTAGTTTCTTATTCATTTACTGGTGACTTGTGTTAAGGTCTTGGTTGCAATATTACAATTAAGTTCAGACTTAGTTATTCGCCACAAACTCCAAATCCTGGAATTGCTTCAACAAGATAGAGTCCCTCCATTCCTACCTGTAAAGGTATTACTTCAGTACTGTTTAAGGAGGCTTGGGATCCTGACATGGCCTTTAGTATAGAATTACATCTACCAGGAATCTGAATCGTTTTCTATTTCAGCCTTGAATTTTCACATGCACTTCATTTATGAAATCAATTTTTTGTGTATCTTAAGGTATATTAATTAATGTCTTATTCCAGGATTGTATCAGTGCAATATCTGCCCATTGGGAAATATCATGCAGGGGACATGTCCTTGTGACCTTGAATAGCTCATTATTTATTGTTCTTCAATACTTCATAATGTTTTGTGGGATAGTTTTGCAGTTGATCATACCCAAAATCTCATTTTACTGCACATATGACTGGACCAATATAATTTTGTCATTTCACATTTTAGACCTCTCGTATGTTGGTTCATTTTCTCTGACTCTCTGTATCCTGGTCTTCCAAAAATGTGCAGCTAGGCTAAATTTTTTTACATTATGAGTTATTCCTATAATATGCTTGCACTCTGCTGACTTTACATGGTGGTGGATTTGGCTGAACAAGTGTATAACTGAGGATGCATAGAGGAGAATTTTCTTAAGCATTCCAATATCTTAATTTGATTCATCTTTTCTGCTCATGGTGGATTTATAAAGGGACGTCAATATCCTATGAACTTAAAAGCTTTCATTAATTTTACTTTTCTTGTACAAGAACAGTGCAATAACACAGCAGAGCTGAGGGACCGAGATTATAGTCCTGAAACCATTGCCTTTGCAATTAGGCTTCTTGAATTACTTAATTTTCAGTTCTGTTAACATTTAAAAGCTTGTGACAGACTGAAGCATGAGAACTGGCCTACCATTGCAATTTGCAAAGAACTCTTTAAAATATATGTTTATAAAATAAAAATTATACCGACATAGTACGATATTATTACATCAATACTTTGAAATGACATGTCAGTTATTCATGGGTACCTACAAGAGAAGTAGAAGAATGTTGTATAAAAAAATCACAGTGGAGGCTCTTTAAACAGTACGGAGGCAATATTTTGCAGCTAAATTTTCAGTACATCAGTGTAGGTAATAGCCATGAATGAACATTTGTTGTCTAGTGATCTGGGTATAAGCAATGCAAAGCCATGACCAAGATGTGCTCCAGCTTGGAGTCCTACACCTGAGGTAAGCTTGCTAATACCCATACTGCAGTGTCTGAATCATACTTTTGTCTTGTCCAGTGAATGTTTAAGCAATTACATTGGACTACTTTATATGGAGAATATCTCGTTAATATCCGCTTGGCAGAATCACTTTCTCTAAATTAGACAGAGAAGCGATTTTAATTCAGGTCTCAAACATAACAGATATGACTTAGAGTACATCCTAAACTAAGAAAAATGAGGTAATGCTTTTCATGTCAGGTTTTATGAGCCTATTATTTATTTACATTTAACATGGAAACTAAGTAAACATTTTGTGTTGGAAAATAATAAAGAAGTTTCTAATCTAGCTAACTTTAACTAGTTGCCTTTAACCTGCCTGTCAGATTTAAAAAAAAAATCATTTCTGTGCACAGTAAGATTTTGAACTACGTCCAGCATGTTCATGCACAGTCCACATAATCCACGGCTGCTTGTCTAAGGAGAACAGTAGTAATTGGCCACTTCATCACTCAGAAGGAAGGCTGATGATGATTTCATAACAGACTATGAGTGTTGAAAGTGTGGGTTTGAACACTGGTTGGTCAAAAAACCCTCAAATCACAAACATTGTTGACTTGCAATATATCTCACTGATTATGTAGATTTATTGTAAATTACTGAGTTTGAGGTTCATTCACAGAATAGGAGTTGATGGGATTAATATATTTCACAATTTATGATAAAATTATTAATCTAATTAGTTCCTTATATTTCTGTGCTTTAGTAAGGCTGTTAAAGATACACTTTTTAGTGTTTCAGTATTCTTTTAAGAGTATAATTCATGAGATCTTCATAATGAACGGAAGGCCTTCTCCAGTTTTAAATATCAGTATTCTGCTTAATAAGAGTTACCTTCCACATTTCCTTGCTTGTTCAGAACAGACAGGAAGACACCAGCTGTTGCAGGAAAACACTGCTCAGTTCACGCAGCTTAAATCAAATCATGATCAAAGTGGTTTATTGATTCATCAATGACACGCAATTAACCAGAAACCAGTGAACTACATATTCTGGCTCTGTATCAGCAATACAGCAGACAAATAAAAATACAAGGTACTTGCAAGCTATTAAAAAACATTACAAATTTCTAAGCAACCTTGGATGCTAACACCAAAATATTCTAAGCACTCCATCATTGGCAGAGTGGGCAGCCAGCATCCCCACCCTATGGAGCGCGTGCCTTCTTCCCTGGCTTGCTTGGAGGGGTGAGTGCTCCTGCTGTCTGCTCCCTACCAAAGCCTCCTCCACAGGCACACCTGGGCCTGTGTCCCTGCATGCTGCCCCTGTTCCATCACCTTCCTGGCTGCTGCCCGTGTTCCACTGCTCAGCCTGACTCTGCAGGGTGGCTTTGAGGGTGCTACATCACTTCTCCAGTTCTTGCACCAAGGTCTTTTTCCACAGTTACAAATTTTCATACTTCATGTTTCTTTTGAAACTGACTTCTTTTGGTTTCAAAAGTCTCCTTGAAGTTTCCCAGTTATGTTTTAATCCGGCTGACAATTCTTTAGTTTGATCTATATTGAAAAAATGGCATCTCAGACATTGTGGGGTGCTCCATTTAAATACTCTGCTCACACTCGTGTTTCTGCCCCAGTATCTGGTCTTATCTCAGATGTACAAATTAGGTTGGGGCTGTGCAAGTGCTTCCATGGTCAATTAACGTATAGAATTGAGACAAAATACTCATATGTGTAGGACAAGGGAAAACTGTCACCATTGGAGCAACATGGCAGAATCGATTTATCTGTTTTAGTGAGCATTAGCTGAGAGGCCATCAAGTATGAAAGCAGTGATGTGCAAATTAAAAAAGATTATTACCTGAAAAAAAAAAAAAGGTTGGGATAAGGAATCTTCTAAAATAACAACTGATCAAAACAAATGTGATTTGACAGAGTCACTTATCATCTACTTGAAGTGATTATAGTTTCTATTGATTATAATGAAAGAAAAATGGAAGATTTACTATATTATTTCTATGGAGATTATCTTGAGCTTATGAAGTGGAAACAAAGCTTTGTAAATGCATAAACAGTGAGTAGCCACTCTTGTCTGTCATCTTTGTTTCTTTTCATTCCTGCTACTTAATATTTTCTAGCAATTGTTCTAATAAAAATTTGGAGGGATTTTTTTAAAAGCAATTAAGTTTTTTGTGTAGAACTTCTTTTATTTTTTAAGGGAAATAGTAGTGAAGTATAAGACAATAAGAAAGATCAGTAGTAGAGCTTATGTTTAAGGATTACAGATTTTAAGGAAAAAAAATTTTTTCCTTCTTCATTATACTGGCAGAACTAGAACTGGACCACAGTTTTTGACAAAACATTTGCCTTAGAAAATTTAATTTGTGGACTTTTTACACAGGTGTATATTTTGATGACATAAAAAAAATGGTGGAACCGGAATCACTTGCCAAGGATGAAATTTCTCATAAAATATTTGAGGTATACCCACGTCAGTGCTACTTGTTGACCAAATAAGTGCCAAACCCAAGGCCTTATTCTCCTTTATTCAATGCAATGACCATTGTACACTGCTCACAGCTGCCCAGTTTTATCGGCTACGTGTAAAAATCCCATACCCATTGTGTTTACTTTGTAGTGACCTAGTGCTGCAGAGACTGGAGGAAAACAAATCAAGCCAACGTGTGGAAGGATCAGATACAGCCAGCTTGGGAGAAGTGGGAAGGAGAGCAGGTTCATGGCCAGTAACGTGCATTTGGCTGCTTTCCATCCAAATCCACCTGGCCCTCGTGAAAACCGCAGCTGACTTTATCTGACCATACACAGCTCAGAAAATTAAGTATTAATAGATGAAATGAACTCAATGCTTCTTCTTTCTAAATGCAAGGACAGGTACTGTTAATTTTATAGTTGTTTCTAAGAATTAAAATTAGAAACAGCATTGCAAATTAATAAAAATTACAGGTCCTTTTAACTGCTTTGGAGTTATACTTCTGGAAGCATGGTCTTACATGAATTGAGATGGTGGTTTGTTAACTACTTCAATATGTTGAAAAGCAAAGAAATTTGAGAAAATGGGAAAGATATTTTCTAAATGTTGCTTCATTGAAACTTGAAAAATTAGATATAAATAAAATAATAGTTATTCAAACAATTACAAAATGCTTTTCTTAACCCACAAACCCATTTTTTTTTGTGGAGGAAGAGAAAATCTACTTTTCTGTTTTCAAATAATTAGTTATTGTTTCTTATTTTTAAAAGCTTTGTTGATTCAAATACAAATCTGCATTCTGATTGTGTAATTAATTCAGAAAAACACAGTCAAGTGTTTGAAATTTTGTTTCATCTTTAAGGGGACTATTTTGTCATTCCAGAAAGGAAGAGAATTGCTAGTTTGTTTTTCATATAACTTTATGTTAAGTACATAAACATGTTATCCAAATTTTATGACCAAAAATACTTCGCTTGGGTTAGGAAGTTCATTAGAATCCCCTTTGCTCTCATTACTTTCAAACCTCACTTTGGTGTTTCTATTTTAAACAGTGCCAATGTAGTTACTTATTGCTAAATGTGGTGAGCTGGCTTTGGGTAGTGGATAAACTCCCACGCAGACCCTCGCCCACTTCCCCCGTTTGAGTGACACAGGGCAGAGCCCGACATCCTTCCACAGAGACCATACCTGCTGTATCCGTGCTACCAAAACTTAAAAGTTATGAGCAAATTTTGTACCTGATTCTGCACAATCACTTTGACATAGAGGAATAATAACCAAATACTGTGGATGAACATGTAGAGTAGTATGTTTATGATAAATCAATGCAAATGCACAAGAAAGATTGCTGCCAGACACACTATGCCAAATTGCACACTATGAATTTTGCATGTAGATTTTAGGTATTTTATGCGGGGCAATAGCTGGAAAGAATTTCACAGCAGCTGAAACTTCAGACTAGGCTAATACATTATTGTACCTTATTCCAAGAAAATTAATAAAATCCTACAGCATCCTTTATCTCTGAAATTCAGGAGTCAATAATTATCCTTTTTATCAGTGACACGGACAAATAAATCTCAGTCTAGACTTTAATACCCACTCAAAAAGAGTCCTGATTATGTTCCTACATGTCTATCCTCTTCTCTCTTTCACACTCATTAAATCTGGGTACATTCTACTACTGCTCTGTATCCGTGGTAATGAAATTTACAGGGTGACTTTGTACTTTATCCATTTTAGAAGGCTGACACGTTAGAAGAAAAGATATAGAGCATGTACATACTAAGTCATGTTTTCAGAACAGTGAAAATGGAACATACATGAGGCTATAAATGAACCAGCTGCCCTGACTCCCAACTTTTGGAGAGAGATTCTTCAAAAGCAAAAATTGACTTTCAGGCAGGATATGTTCCAGTTTTCAGTGTGTCTCAGAATTGGTGCTTTTAAAATATTGCTTGAGATAACTAAAATTCTGCAAAAAACTGCAGAAACAAAACTATGAGTGTCTTTATCTCTCACTCATAAAAGTGAAATAAAGCCTGGACTATACTACTTTCAACCGGTGGGAGCAACTGTATTTCAGGGAGTTAATGAGAGGCTCAGAAGAGGGGCAAGAAAAGTAAAGCCTGGGCATAGCTGTCTTCACATACTGGATAATTGCTTTAACACTAACTGCAGTCTGACTTCTCCCACTCTCAAGAGCCTTAGATCATGTCTGCCAGGGCACAGACTGCCTCACTTAAAATCTGTCCTGTCTCGGACTGACCGATGCTGCATCCCTTTTTCCGTAGGGGTGGAAATGACAGAGATATGACAAGGTAACCGGCCATTGTCAGCTCACTGTGAAATCACAGTGAAGGTCACACGTCGGCAGTCTTCTCTGTGATATAGCTGGTGTCAACACTTCTTCTCACTGCTGGTTTATCTCATTTAAAACTGCAGCGCCTGGCCTCCCTGAGGACTTTCAGCGAGGTAGTAAAGCACGTATTACAGTATAATATCACCTTTTTTTTTTTTTGACAGCAGAGACAAAGCATAGAAAGTATCTATTTGGAATAGTAGAAGACATTTGAACTTCTGTCCTGTCTGGGAGGTTTTATTAAAGTAGAAGATCATTCATTTTGTAGACAATTTTGAGAATCCTATGGTAAAAACTGTCAGGAATTACTTTTCAGCTAGTGGGCAAACTCTTTCTTGCAATGAATCTGGCTCTGTAATGAGAAAATATTCTATGTTTTCAGCTTGCTGTTTCTTTTACAAAAATATTTACAGGCGAGAGTCTTTTTTTCTTCAGAACAAATCTGTTCTTTCTACTTTGTGTTCAACTGAAGTCATAAACCACTAGGATGCATCACAATTTCTAGCTGGGGAAAAAATTATGGTTATCGTTCATTCAAAGTTGGACAAGGGACAAAAATTCTAAGTTGTGAATTTGAGCAGGACATTTTTCCAGATTTTTTTTGAGTGCCCTGTGAAGCATGAACTGCTCTTTTGTGTTACTCAAGGATGCATATGCCAATAGGCTAATATTTACCAGGTTAGAAAAAGATTCAAACCATGTGAATATTTGTTCATTCCTGTTGACTTAATGAAACTGACAGTCATGTCACATTTTATCATGACATACATGAGACAAAGTACAGCATCATAAAACCCAGTTCAAAGCATCATGTCATGTAGAGCAAAAAATATAAGAAGACGCTCTCTGACTTTGAATAGGGATAAAAATCTCTACTGTCTCCACATCTTCCTCTCTAAGAAATGTCTTACTCCCAACATTTAAAACATATTAAAAGTTGCATGCTTTCTGCTGCAATGTTTTCTTGTTTTGCTAGTTCCCTGTGTTTTACCACATCGAATTGTATTAACACCTTGCAGCTGGTAATGCCATGGTTGAGAGTCTCTCCATAAAGATTATGGGACAAACGAGTACAGCAGATACCATCTGAGAGTGCGAGTTTACTATAGGCATCCCCGTCGGGATGATGACACCGATGAAGGTGTCTTCCTTCAAGGAAAAAAGGGGTACCTCTAAATGACCTGCCCTTATCCTTACTGGGGACTTTTGCTAGATGCAAGGTGGGAATACCACACAGCTGGTACAATCAGGTTCAGAAGATTGCTAAAATACCTGGATGATAACTTCATGGTACATGTACTAAGAGAGATGACTAGTGAAGGTGCCCTCCTTGATTTGATGCTTGTTAATAGC
This sequence comes from Callaeas wilsoni, assembly GCA_013398955.1. Classification (NCBI taxonomy): domain Eukaryota; kingdom Metazoa; phylum Chordata; class Aves; order Passeriformes; family Callaeidae; genus Callaeas; species Callaeas wilsoni. Next base: position 49,574 of record VWPU01020112.1, read on the forward strand.
AAAGGTGTCGTGAAAGAAGTGATTGGTAGCTCTCTTAGGCATAGTGTCCATGAAGCAGTTGAATGGTGACAGGAGGAAAGGTGGCAGCAAAACTTCAGCCCTGGACACGAGGCAAGCAGACTTCAGGCTGCTCAGGAAATTAGTAAGATCCCCCAGTAAAATGCTTTCGAAGGTTCTGGGACCCATCAGTACTGATCACGTTTTAAGCACTACTTCCTAACGGCACAGGAGCAGGCAATTCCCAAATATCAGAAGTCAAGCAGGCAAGGCAGAAGGCTGGCTTGGCTGAACATGAATCATCTTTTGGAAGTAAGGCAGGTGCCCAGTGGAAGCAGGGACAGGTGATATGGGAGGAATACAGAGATACTGCTTGCCACTGTAGGGAGAAAACTTGTGTGGCCAAAGCTCAAATAAGACTAGTGTGAGGGACAATTAAAAGGGCTTTTTAAAATATGTTAATAGCAAAAAACAGTCCAGAAATTGCATTATCCCATTTTTATGATGAGGACAGTCACCCCACAAACAGAGACATAGACAAGCAGAGATGTTTAATGCTTTCTTCACTTAGGTCTTCAACACCAACGACAGGCTCTGGGAGTCCCAAAGGCACGAGCTGGTGGACCATGACTGGGAGAATGATAGACTCTCAGTTGAGTCTGAACTTCCTTCTCCAGCTGGATCCCTATGTCTATGGGCCTTGGTGGGATTCATCCTACAATACAAGAGCTGGCTGGTCATGTCAATGATTTTTGGAATGCTATGAGGAATCTGGTGAGGTCCCAGTAGACTGGAAACTGACAAATGTCCCGGTTTTCAGGAAGGGTAAGAAGAATGACCCTGGACAGTACAAGATTGTCAGTTTGCCTTCCGTGTCTTACGGAGAAGACTATTCAGGGAGGTATTGAAAAACACCTGAATGACAACACAGTCATTGATCACAGCCAATATGGCTTCAGGAGAGGAAAGTTCTGCTTATCACACCTGATTTCCTTTTATGACCGGGTAACCCATCTTGTTGATCAAGTGAAGCCAGTTGATGTAATCTTTTTGAATATCAGTAACGCTTTTGATGCTCTCACAGAATCCTTCTGCACAAAATGTCCAGCACACAGCTCGATAAACACATCATATGGTGGGTGAGCAACTGGCTCACGGGTTGGGTTCAAAGGGTGACAGTGAATGGGGTGACATCAGGCTGGCAACCTGTCAGTAGTGGGGTTTTGGAGGGCTCTGTTTTAGGGCCAGTACTCTTTAACATCTTCATAAATTACTTGGATGCAGGTTGCGAAGGGATATTAAGAAAATTTTCCTATGATATTAAATTGCAAGGAGCCATTGGCTCCCTCAAAGACAGGGAGGCCCTGCAGAGAGACCTTGACAAGTTAGAGGTCTGGTCAGTCACCATCTGTATGAAGTTCAACAAGAGAAAGTGCTGGATTCTGCACCTGGGGCAGGGTAATCCTGGATGTACAAACAGACTGGGGAAAGATGCTGGAAAGCAGCCTCATGGAAAGAGACCCGGGGATCCTGGTTGACTGAATCTGGGTCAGCAGTGCCCTGGCATCCAGGAGGGTCAATCATGTCCTGGAAGGCATCAGGCACAGCATCACCAGCCAGGCAAGGGAGGGGATTGTCCTGCTCTGCTCTGCACTGGGGCGGCCTTACTATAAATCCTGGGTGCAGTTTTGGGTGCTGCAGAGTAAGAAAGATATAAAGCTGTTAGAGAGCATCCAAAGGAGAGCAATGAAAGTGATGAAGGGTCTAGAGAGGAAGCCATACAAGGACCAGCTGAGGTCACTTGATTTGTTCAGCCTGGAGAAGAGGGGGCTGAGCATAGATCTCATAGTGGTGTACAGATTCCTCAGGAGGGGAAGTGGAGGGTAGACACTGAACTCTTCCCTGCAGTTACCAGTGGCAGAACCTGAGAGATGGCCAGCCTGCAGTTGTGTCAAATGAGGCTTAGGTTGGGTATTAGGAAAAGTATCTTCTCCCAGAAGCTGATTGGGCACTAGAACAGGCTCCCCAGAGCAGAGGTGACAGCACTAAGCCTGACAGAGTTCAAGAAGCATTTGGAAAATGCACTCAGGCACATGATATGACTCTTGAGGTGGTCTTGTGCAGGGCCATAAGCTGGAATCAATGATTCTTGTAGGTCCTTTCTTACTCAGGATATTCTGATTTGATAATTCTAACTTTGTGATGTTGTACACTACAGCCCAAACTCATGAATCTGTGCTCAGCATTGTTAAGTGACACCTTTGACATTAGTACAGCTCAATAACACAAAAATGTGCTTTGCTAGAGGGATATATTCAAAGGAACAGTTGGATGCTGGGTGACTAGTTTACTTTAATTCTCAGGGGGCATTACAGGCCTCATTGCACATTTGTACTTTGGTATATTCTTCTGGGTTTTTAAAAAAATGTTAGTTAAATTCCTAAATCAGAAATTTAAACTTGTTAAGCCTTCAAGTTCTATCCAGGAAAGAACATAAGCATATACTTCAAGGATGCGTTTACATCTGATTTGCCTTACTGTTGGTAGAGGCTCTACTTAATCTGTCTGCTGAACAGATGACACCTTTATGAGGTGTTTTTGTACTACTACTATATTGTGCAGGTGATGATTATGTTAGATAAATGACACAATATGATGTCTTAAAGATGGATTCCTATCACTTATGGCAAGTTGAAGCGCATAGATCCTTGGGATTAGCGCAGTTCTGCAGATTTAGACAGAGTTTATGAGGATTATTTATTATCAGTTATGTGCCTTTCTCCCCTACTGCAGTATGCCCTATGAAAGTGGGCACCTATTTTAAAGGGTACCTTTGGACTGCCTTCAATCCCATAATTCCAGGGTAGAGGAATTTTTTTTTCTTAAGAAGACAATAATGGTTGAGTAAAGAGATCTTACTTTTCAATAATTTCCATGTAAATTTCAGTAAAAAAAATCCAGGTGTTATTCTTTCAATTGACTTAAATAAGGAGTGAAATTTGTCAGTTGATAGCTAGTTTTAATGCTCAAATATTTGTTTCAAATGCAGATTTCCTGTTAAATTCTGTGGTACTCTTATACTGGCTGTATGTCCTGGGAATGGTCCTCTCATTTTTGTCACTCTGTGATGTGAAATAACAACCTCCATAACTCCAAAAACTGCATGAGAACTGCATCCCTATGTCAGTAGTGATGCACCTTTTCTCCAAAACAACTGCCCAGTCTTTTGTGAGTATTTGGAAATATCTTTAGGTGAAGGCAATTACTCTGTATTTGTAGGTCCTAGTTTCCTATAATGAAAAGGGAGTGGAGAGGGCCTTGCGACTATTTCCAGAAAAAATCACCTTCAAGCAAGTTCTACCAAATGTTGAACATTTGCTATATATGTAATTAGTAGGAGAGAGGGGGAAAAGGAAAGTGTCATTTTTTCTCTGCGTGTGGATTATTTACAGACATTCTGTTTCCTAATGCTAGGATCTCATGGTAGCTCTTTTTTTTCCATTACCCCACAGCTATTCATTAGCTGATGTGCCAATGTCTGTCACAGTTTCTCCTGTGGGACAATGGTGTCTTAATATTTTAGCAACAGTACAGAGATGTAATTATCTGTAAATAATTTAGCATGTGTTTCATCCATGTGGAAGCTATCCAATCAGTCAAAGCTATCCAATCAGTCAAAAAACTCCCAACATTTCCTATCAAAGTTTGAGTCTTCTACAATATGTTTTTTGTCATCTTTGGATTTTCAAAATCATTCATTAGGTATTTCCTTCCATAAATATTTGGAACATCAAAACCATCTTACATTGCTGGGGACAAAATCAGACATGACGTGGGTATGTCCTGAGAAATTTGTGATGTTTCGCCCATATATAGCATTGCTGAATATTGTGCGCCTCGTTAATATTTATTACCTATATTCAGGAAGAACATACACAACTTTAATTAAAAGCTTTTAAAGATAAGACTGTTAATTATGCTGGTTATATCTTTTCTTCTCTCTGATCAAGCAAGCATTCAAAAATTAATTTTCAGCAGCTTCTTCAGTTTCTTGTTATTTTTCTTCCTTTGCACTTTACCATGACAGTTTCTTCAAATGAGGATGAGAGGAAAAATTAAAACATTATTCATCACATGGGCATTCAGAAGGAGACTAATTTAGTTCAGCTGACATCAGCCTCCGAGGGGTCCAAAAGAGGCGGGTCAGATCTGTGCTGAACATTAGTGCTAGCTTATTCACACGTTAGTTATGTCTGCCATCTGCTTATGATTTACCTAGCTTCTAAAATATACTGCCTAGAAATAAGTGAGCCAATGTGAGTAATCCCAAGAAATACAATTGCATTATTTCTTCTTGGGAAGACTGTAATGCATATAGCTCTTTCAAGGACCAAGGTTAGAAAACCCTTTTGAATGGAGGCCTTGTCTCCCTATATGCAAAGGGTTCATCATTCTCTGGAGGATTTATACATGTATATAAATGACATATTTGATTCATGTTTGACAAAGTTTGACATAAGAAGTTTCCAATATGTATAATTTTTAGCTAGAAGAGGAGCAGACTTCTGCTATTTTGAATGTTTGTGTTTCACTTAAGACTGTGAAAGACTCTGTATTTACCTGAGTATGTGTGTGTATGGGACAATTTATAGATAATCTCACTTTGCACTGCAATCTCAGAGGTTTCCCTGTGATTCTGAAGTCGGAATAATGTGAAGGATAATCTCTGCAGTTCTCAGAGGGAAAATCTGTCTGTGTGTACATGTCTACAACAGAGACATTCATTAGCTAGAGCTAACATAAGCCATGAAAATCTATGCTTGGGAGGGATATACTTGACAAAGCATAAGTTCTAGCTACTTTTGCTGGGAGATAATGATTAAAGAGATACTGGCTTGTTGAAAAGTGTGAGTTACACTCACTTTCAATGAGGTGGGAATAATAAGCATGAAAATATTTGTCCATAATTCCCATTATTTGAATTTGCTCTATCAAAAGTGTAAAGAATTTTAAATCAAGGGTTTTTTAGTAGTAAGTGAGCACAATTATTAGTTATTGAATGAGTTTCTTCTGCTTTGGTATTGTTGCTATGCAAAAAACAAAATGAAGTTCTTTGAGCGACCAGATGGAAGATATATTGAACAGTTGAAATATATTAAGTATAACACTTTTCTGAGTGTAAAACATTAAAAGATAGAGGGCCACACCCAGAGATTTTTTAATAGAATTTAATATTATAATGGAGCCTCATTAATTAGAACCCATCTGACTCTAAAGTGTCAGCTCCTAAAGAGCTAATGGAGCAGCAACAGTAAAGGTTCATAGAACTATGAATGCGGTACTACAGACCACACTGGTGATTTGAAGTAATATCTTTTGTGCAGGATATGTTTTAGACACATTTGAATAATATTTGTGAATAATATATGAGGTAATTTTTTTCCCAGTGAATTATCAAATGCATTATTAATGAACACGCATTATTCAATTGACGTTTTAGAAGCTCAAATAATTTTATGTAAATAGATTAATCTAGATTTTTTCCTTTTTTTTCTATGATTTTTCCCTTAGCTAAGACAACTTCTACTAAATTTTGGTTTACCAGAGAAAGGATTCAATTCAATTTGTTTTTATTATACTGTTAATGTGCATTTCTAATGTCCCCATGGGAAAATCACTGTAGTGTCATTAGTGTGCTGTAAAATCACATTGGAGCTTAATTTACAGTAATGTGACTAAGGAAAAAACTTAGTAAGTACATATGACTTTTTCACAGAGTTTTTAATCTTAAAACACGCATATTCTTCCTTGTTCCTTTAGCTGCAGCAAAATAGTTGGTTTTCATTAGACTACACTTTAGTTTAACTGTCAAGTTAGGTATGATTAGAATAGAAAGCTGACTATGGAATTAAATGATTTTTTCCGTATTATTTTATTACATAAACTCACAATATTTACTATCAGGTAGACTCCATTTAAAACAAATTAATAGGTCACTAAAGTATGCTGTGTTTAAATATATGCATCTTAATCTGGGTGTTTTATGGATATGTAGATGTATGAATTACCATGCAATTAATGCAGATTTAATGGAGAACTTTGACTATTTATAGTTTTATCATTCAGGCAGCATCTCCTCCTATCTATTAAGATTATAAGGATTTGATTTCGGAGGACATATTTTCTTCATGTGTGAGTACATTGACAAGTGCAGTGGAGCCCTGATAACTGATATGTCTCGATAATCTTGTCTAATTGACATCTTGGACGTTTTTGAGTTTTCACATTGCCAGCTGCATTGACAAAGCGTTGCTAAATGATAATATGCAAAACTTGTTTCCAGAGTTTGGATGAAATAAATAGTCTGTACTTTGGAGCACAGTCTGTGAGGAATAAAGTCTTACTAAAGTGTAGAATGATGAAACTCTGATGCTTTAAGTATTGGATAGGGAACAAATAACAGGTGGGGCCATGCCATCACACAGCTATTTCTGTAATTGCATCATTCTTTTCTGAAAATATCACCAAAGGAAAACAATCTCCGACAATCCATTCAGTAAATGGCAGAAACAATGATCCTAGATCCAATCAACAGATGTCCAACGTCCTGAATTGTCCATCATTGCGGTATTTCTGGCTCCTCTCTCTTCCCTCTTCTACTCTTGCTGTGGGAGTGGGAACAGCCTAGAATAATGTGCCTACTTTTTTTTTTTTTAGTGTCTTCATAGATGAGTAAAGCTCTAGAATGAAATCAAGCTACACAGTTATAAAAAAGTAATGAGACAAAAATTATGTCACGTATATCTTTCAACTTGACTTCAAACAGGAAACGTGTTTGTGCTGTACACAGATTTCAGGAACACACTGTATTATGCAGTGTATTCTGAAAGTGTTCTAGCACATTTGAAGTCACTGTTCTACCTATTTAAAAGTTAGAGGAAGAGTAGAGCAGTGAGGACTGAGCAGAGCTGCTAGTAGACAAAATATTTAGAAACTTTACAGCCTCAGTCATTATCCTTACTTCATACTTGTTCATAATGTCCCTATGGCTGATATCCAATCCAGGGCCACTGAGGCCAATATAAAATTGCTATGGACATTAATAAGAAAAGGATTTCCTTATATTGAAAAGATTATATTTAATGTGGAAAAAAAAATCCCTTTCAGCAATAAAGTGAGTTTCAGTTGGAAAAGTAAACGGTGTCGATGTACCTTTGAAAATTCCATTCTGAACAAACAGTGACTGCAGAAAACCTCTAAAAATGACTTATATAAATGACATTTATTGTGAATAAAATATATGATCAGTAACTGATTGAAATAGGAAGAGTAATAGAAATATAATGAGACTTATCAGAATCATGTATGTCTAGACAGATGAAAGTTAAAAGGTCACTTTTTCTTCCTCTGGTTATTTACTTTGATTTGTAAAGGTAGGAGTGCAATTTCTGAGTATTTTAAATACAGTGACATCATTAAAGTGACAAAAACCCAAACAAAAATCTCAGTAAAATCACTGAAAATGAAAAAAGGTCTCTTGGGAATATGATCTAGGGGTAAAATAGTGCAGTTGAAGTGTCACTCAAAGTAAAGAACCTTATTGAAAGCATAACAGTGAAATTTCCTGGTGAGAAATATAGATAGCAAATACAGCAAAAGATCTATGTTACTTTATAAGATCACTTTTGGGACTTGGAAAACAAAAAGAAATTACACAAGAATGGAAAAGATTTGAATGTAAGGTGATAGAATAAGAATAATACACCAATCAGACCAGATAAGTCACAAGAAATAGTTTCAAGCAATAAAATGTAATAAGAAAGACTGCATAAATAAATTGAAAGAACAAAATGCCTTACTCATCAGAAAGAAAAAATAGTGGGCAGCACAGTGAAGACAGATGTACGGAATTCTTTTTCTACAGTATTTGTAAAAAAATCCATGATGATTGATTCTTAAAACTTTTGAAGGTTGTAGGAAGTATGAAAGAAGAAGAATGGGTGAAATGAAACGTAGGCAAGTCAAATGATTAGACAGTTTATGAGACACTACCTAGGGTGACTTTCAGTGATGGGGCTTTGGGTCAGGTTAACCATAAATTGATCACAAGTGGGAAAATAAAGACTTGATCTTCTCATATCTGGTGCTGTGTCAAAAGGCAAGAAACGTGATGTAGTAAATGAGCTCCTGAAATTTCCACAAGCAGTAGTTTCTTTTAGCGCTTTTGCTTATTTTGCTTATTATTCTTTTTAACTATAAACACATAGAAACCCTTCTAACTACTGAAACAAACCCCTGAATAGGACAACTGGATCTTAGTTTCAGGTTATGAACTGAGGAATAAAAGGCTATTAGTTGGACAAATGCCCAGTGTATGGAAAATCTGGTTTATGATCAGTGAAGAAATAGATCAAATCTAGACAAATGAAGGAAGATGGCAAAATTCCCCTGTATCCTCTCCAATTTAATTTGAATCTCATTATTGTGTTCTCATACTTTAAAATTCTCCCTTGTATCCACATGACAGCTGTAAGTAGTTTAGCAACACATCTGTGTTTCTTCACCCACTCCCCAAAGAAAGGATAATGAAAAATATTTATGCTTTGGAAGGTGTTTATTGCAGCATTTCTATATATTTGTAGTACTGGAGAAAAATTCCAATTGATTACAGTCATAATCTGGTACCTCAGAACAGCCTTGGAAAGGACTAATTATGGATGAATATACTGGGAGCAGGATTTTTTTTGTACCTCCACTACCTTACACTATGCTTATAGACCAAAGGCACAGATCTATTATATTAATGCAATAAAGTATGTATTAATGCAGTTTCCTTTTTACTGCTGTTACACATAGATCTTGTGACCAGATTTCAGAAAGAAATCTACCTTACAGGGGTTTCTTTCTGGACATTGAATAGATATTAATTTTTAATTGGTGATAATTGTGCCTCTTCTTCAGAATAATCCTAATACACTGAGAAATTTCTGACTGCGACAGATAAAGGATGACAAAGTATTTGTCATATGTGAAATATTTTCTAGTTTAGTCAAGTTAAAATAATATGATATCCCCCCCAAATATCAATTAATTTCTTTGCTTATGCTAGACTCATTGATGTTGTATCTCTATGCACAAACAAATCAATGCCTCTTTTAATTATTTCATCCAGTTCCAGCAGACTCATGTTCTATTTAACATTAATATGTGTGTGTGTTAATATTTCCCAACTCCATTTCTATTCTTTTGTTTGATTTTATGTTTGGTAAGTGTTTAATATGTGAGTTCTTATCTTGCCTTTTGCATTAAGTGAGGTAGAAATTTATATTTTTCAGTGGTTAAATTTGGTCTTTAGGGAAAATGTATTCAAGGTAATTCTTTAGTAACAACAGAAAAATCTAATTAAATGTGGAATCGTTATCATTTCTCTATTCTATTGTAATGCTTTGTGTAAAACTGAGTATGTACTTACACCTGCTTCTGGTGTACAATCAAAGTAAGTCTCAAGTTGAGTACAACTCCGGTAAAGTTAAAACTTGAGTAGTGGATACTTACATATTACAAGAAAAAAGACCTCTCAGATTCCTGTTCTTCTCGAGTTTAGTTGCCTTGAAACCTACAGGACTGTTCTAGTAACCACATATTATTTAAGAAATTCTTTTAGAGCATTTAACTGATAAGCAGATGAAGTCTGTCAATGATTACACTGAAAAGCCCTGGAAATCTGTGAAGTCAAGGATCCAATAAAAGCTATTTTACCTGTATACCTATACTGTACTGATTTTTGAATGTATATATACAGAATAGAAAGCTTAAGGTAGCTCAACCTCTGTGGAAATAATTTTTCTGTTCATTACAAGCTGTCTGAGTTTAAATTGATTAGACCTCAGAGGAAGGCTAGAGATTTTTATGTTAATGTCTTTCCTGTGGTAGTTGAAACTACTGTAAGCAATACAAAGAGTCTGAAAAAACCTATTGTGAGACAGATTAAACTGACTGTATAGAGGAGTGAATGAATTAGGGTGTTAAACTTGAGCTGTTTTCTGTTTTGTGGTTTTACTGTTTTTTTTTTTTAAGATTCAACATATTAAATTCTCAGGGGGTCACCCTGTCAGCCTCAATTCTGTGGCCTGGATTTAGTTGAATCAATCCTAATTGAAATTCTGCACAGGTCTGGTATTCTGTGGAGATTGCAGATGAATGACAGTGCAGTGGCAGGAAAGATAAATATGCTGGCAAATGAGATCCAGGCTCTCCACAGAGGATGGAATAAATTACTTTACCAATACAGTGGAGGTAATATGCTGGAGAAAGAAAGTGAAATCGAAGCGAGTTTAATACAAGGCTTGTTAAAAAACATATAAAAAAGGAAACCAACAATACAGTTAAGATTTACTTAAAATACAGATTTCTGATGTGAATGTATTTAGGCCACTTCTTTTTTATTGTGAATAATGATCAATGCATACATTTTAATTTCATTTATGCAGACAGCAACTTGCACAATTTAAATTCGTGCAGCATTCTGTGTGTAACTCGAGGCCCAGTGGTAACTGTGGTATAGCATATTGATTAGCAATTTGATAAATATATAAAATGGCACACTGAGTTTAAGGTGCTTCATGAAAAATGTATTTAAATGACCTTGGCTAATTAGCGTGAATAGCTTTGAGGCACTGCTGCCTGAATGAAAGACATTTTTAGAGTCCACAGATTTAAAAGGTTTCATGACTGGATGAGCAAAATTTAAACCAAGGGAAAAGAGCAAACATTAATTTTCATAGAAATTAAGGTGAATTAGATGACCTGATAGAACTTTTTTCAATTTCTTGCAGGTTCTGTACTTTTCCTCTTAGCATATGCCTGTTACTCCTTTCAGTCTAACCGCTAAATTTCTTAAATAACCAGGATTTCAGTACTTTCCTCAGAAGATTATATTAAAGTCTAATGGATCAGTAAGTATTTTCTAATATACATCTAAAATTATCCTTTTCTCAATGTAAGCTATTACTTCTTTAGGTAGTTATGGTCTGTTGTGATACTTGAAATAATTCCTTTCCTTCCTCTGTGCCTGTATCCACCTACAATATGTAGGTGATCACTTAGCACAATTATAGGAATATACCTCTTTTATTCTCATATCCTAAATCAGTTCCTTCCATTACCTAACAACAGTATTTGATTTGTCTTTCCTGAGCTAATTTTTGCAAAGAAATGATGTTGTCACAGTGCTGAAGTTAGACTGAAGTTCTAATCCAGACTGAAATAAAACCTTGCCACCTGTAAATTCTGATATCCATCGGCAATTTTCGTTGTCGATTTCCAGTCTGGTGTTTCATTCTGCAGCTGTTTTTGTTTTCCCTGTTCACACTTGAAACCTCCTTTTATCACTACTGTTTTCCTCACAATGAAATTGGTTTTAATCCATAATTTCACCAGAAGTGCTAGCTCATGCTTCTCTGAGTTCAGTCTTTATTTTCAGTCTATGTTGCAAAAAAGCGTGTTCAGAGGTGATTTGGCACAGATCTAAGTGAGCGTGACTCAGTGAAATCACTGTAGGCTGCCACGCTAATAAGAGAAGTACATTTCATACAGCAACCAGAAGAAAGTTGTGTGGAATGGGGAAAGAATGGTGGCTCTGGAACGGTCTCCGGTGAAGGAAATGAAACCTCCCTGCTGGGGAGTACTGAATGTGCACAGTCAGACAGACACTGCCACAGATCTGTGTGGCACTTACGTCATCTAGGGTGCTCAACTAAGAACTCTCTTCCAGCACAATTAGGCAAAATTTCATTAGTTTTTAATTCTGACTTTGACTAAATCACACCACTTTTTGTCATACTGATTAGTACTAGTTATCCCATTAAGAAAGACCTCATGACCGGAGCTAGTCTTGGGTTTTTGCTTCTTGTGTAATATTCTATTTCTGGACCTTATGTGACAACTGGTTGAAATTATCAGCACAACCTGTGTTTCAAATTTTTTCTCTAGAAATTATGAACTGCTAAGATTAATTAATAGAATAACTCACTGGATAAGACAAATGTTGGGATATCTCATAGTAAGAAGAATTAAAAGATTTTTCAATTGTATCAAGGTTTTTAAATTAATTAATTTTTAATGGAAATATTCTCTACAGAATAAATTGAAGAAAAAAATTTTAAGTGAAACCCAGCAATATTGTAACAACTGCTTCTTACTGACTTTCTTTTTTTATCCAATTCAAATATGTATTTTCAAAGTATTGCTATAGAATAAAAGGACAATGGATACAATTCTAAATAACTCTTTTTCTTCTGCTCATCTTGGCTTGTTGGCTGGAAGTGACACCCTTGCTTTGGTATCATTCTGCTCTGGTTTTTACTTCTTACAGAAATGTCCATTCATTGACTTTCAGGAACTTCAATTTGCTACAATAATGCATTAAAATTGTTGTGTTACTCTTCTGTTTCTTATTGATAACTCATCCATATTTAAATACATTCTTTTTCCTGTTCCAAAACTACCATGTGAGATTTTGATTCTTTGAGGAGACTATTCTTTCTGGGTAAGAAATACATAGCATAGAGAGACAAACCATCCTTAGTTGATTGTTTTTCACTACAGGTGAAACTGCTGAGTAGCACAACCACTTGGAAAGTTGTAATACTTTAGCTACGATAATTTATGGGTGAGGATTTTGTTATATTCTACAGTGGTCACATACTATATGTGTGAATACTGTCAGCCTTACTCTAAAGTATATGTGGAGATAGAATAAAAATTATATGGGTACCTCTGCTTTATGATTTTGGGTAAAAAACCCCTAAAAACTAAAAAACCCTAAACTATCTACACTTGCACAAAATCTTGGCTTTGTGGTCTATGACCGTTAGCAACAAAATTTTTCTCACCTTTTAGTGGAATTAAATTACAAAGGTGAATTTGAAAACCTGCATTACTATGCTACTTTGACAATAAAAGACACTCAAGCATGAAAGTTTTAGTAAAGTTCACTTGATTAGTGCATTTTAATTTTCTACAGCTGGAATGGTTTGCTCTTGTCTTGATTTTCAAGCTATTTTTGCAGTACTGGCTTATAGGCATCTACTTGTGATATCCAAGCGTACTCACTAACTTCGTGCATGTAACTTACAATCTGTTATTACTACCTCTGTCATAACACAGAAGCCTGAGGAAATATCTTTCCTATGAAACAAATGGAATAGCACAGAAGTAAGTTTTTCAATTAATTTATTGTCATTACATTTCCATCACTTCAGCATTATGAAAACATATTTTGTTAAGTTTTCATATGTGTCTGCATCAGTGATGTTGTTGCTGATTTTGTTTTTAATTCTAGGAAAGCTTTATATTTTATCTTCCATAACTTGCTCTGAAAAAACTTCAAAGTGTCTTCATAGGACACTTTATAAACTTATTTGCTGTTAATGAAACAGGTCCTTAAAAGCAAACATTAACACGTCTTACAATAGAATATAAGAATATGCAATTCTGCTAAGCATGTGTTTTAGATTAAATTTCTATTTAACTCATCATAGTCATCTCATAAGTCGCATTTCTTGCCATATTGAAATTTTCTGCAATTAGAAAGAGTTCCTAATTGCTACTGGTAGAAGCAAATGTGCTTGCAAATAGGCCATGATGTTAATAAAAATATTCATTATTTAAAAAAACTTATGTAAACAGTAGAGAAAAATCCAAACCCAAACAAATGTTCCACCAAGAAATGACTTCTATCAAAAAATTCCAGTGAGAAAACTTCAGCATACTGAAGATTTGTACATTGTAAGCTAAATATGCTTGTGAGTTTGCATTGTGTAGTTTGTTCGCATAGCATCGAATTTCACTTTTTATTGTATATCCAAACATTTCATTATCAAGATGGGGATCTAAGATATTAAATTATTTTCTGAACATTTACTACAATACTCATGCTGTTCTTGTTTAGTACACATACTTTTGCAAATGACTGTTCTTATTCAGCAGGAATTAAGTAGATAACACTGAGGATACAAACAGTACAAATGTGTGGGTTTACAAAGGTAAATAGTTGAAAAAATTCTCTGGGCAACTTGTCCCAATGTCTCAACACCCTCATTGTAGAAAAATTCTTCCTTGTATCCAACATAAATCTACCTGCTTTCAGTTTAAGACCACTGGCCCTTGTTCTATCACTACAAACCTTGGTAAAGAGTCTCTCTCCATCCTCCCTATAAACTGCCTCTTTATACAGGTCTGCTTGGAGTCTTCTGCTCCCCAGGCAGGGAGAGGATGGGGTGGATCTCTCAGGTTCAGCTTTTTTTTTTTCATAGGAGAGGTATTTCAGCCCTCTAATAATTTTTGTGTTCCTCCTCTGAAACTGTTCTAACAGATTCATGTTCTTCTTGCACTGGGAGCTCCAGAGCTGGACACAGCACTCCAGGTAGGGTCTTAGAGGAGCAGAAATCCCAGAAATCCTGCTCCCTTGACACAGGAGACACTCCACAGACTGCCCTCCATGGAGATGCTTCACAGCACCGCCACAGTATGTGACACAGCAGAATGAGCCACTCATCACCCACACGGGTGAGGCAGCCAGAACTTGTGCTCCACCCCTCAACTTCTGATATCACAAAACTCTATATGGGCTACTTTTTATCCTCCTGTTTTCCTCTAAATTCAAGCAGCATTTACCCTATTTGATCTCTTCATCTTCTTCCCTCTGTGCTGTGTGGAATCTGGTGAGAGTACTTATTTCTATATTTAGGGCTGTAATGATACAGATATATGCTTTCTGATGCTGAATTTAGGTTGTCCTTTAATTATTTTTTTGAAACAGATGAGGGTCCATAAACCAAACCACATTGATAGAGAAGTGATATAAAAATGCACATAATACTGATAAAAATATGACATTACCTTACTTTTATATTAGTCCAATGGGCACTGCAGTATTATTCCTGGATATATTTTCTTGTACTTGTTATGATGAATAATGACACAATGGCCCTGAGAAATTTCATATTTGTGTTTGTTTTAAGCAATATATTTTTCAAGTGATGATTTTGACTTTATGCATATTACTTTATACCAAAACTGAATAAAAAGATTCCTATCTATGTAAATAGTTTGCTTTTACCATTTTCAACTTTAAAATATACCTCATCTTTAGTAGGAGCTATATGCTTGCTCACACACTCTAGAGTTTTTTGAGGAAGTATCATAAAGAACTTAAACAATAAAAAGAATAAATTGTAAAAATAAATTATAAGTAAAATAATTCTGTTCCATAAATCATTTCCTGAAAATGTGAAATTTGATGTTGCTTCTACTTTATTTGAAAGTGATGCCATAACAGAATCCGCAGATTTGTTAGTAAAGGGTCTTTTTATTCATCTAACTATTGATTCAAATGAAGTCAACAAAATAAGATCATCTGTGTTTATGCTCAGAAAAAAGTCAGCATTTCTCAATAATAAGAGATCAAAGAGGAATGTTGCTATTTTGAGAAATACAGCAAAATAGCTGTTTCTGCTATTCAGAAAAGAAAACCGTAATTTGGTAAATGCCAAGATAGAGAATTCTTCAGAGTAAGAAGGCAGTAAATGAGCTTCAGAGTGGAAGGTTCAACTTAACATCTACACCACCAGGTACAGGTTGATGGTACAGAGTTAACATAAAAAGTATTTACTGTTTTTAAAAGTATTTTGTGCTAAAAGGAGAGTGCAAATGTTTCATAGTACACTTCAGTTAGGCTAGTCTTCACCAAAGGACTGATTGCTACATGTCTGAAAGACACTTGTGGAAATATCTGAGGGTTAGGTGCTACAATATGAAAACATATTAAGCAGACACCAAGTTTGAATAGTTGTTATCAAAGTGGCGCTGCTAGCATTTGTAATGATGTCCTGCAGAAGCTCTGTTCACTTTTACTGACAAGCAGGCTGGCCAAATAAGTTGTCCCTCTCCTGGCATTTGTGCCATGTGGCAATGATGTGACTGACCTGTTAGCAGGCAGCGCGCCATCCTGACAGATGGGCGTGAGTGCAGCTAGCCAAGGATATTTTCATTCTGTGTGCAGCAGATGTACACTCCGATTAAAAGTGTTGCTCCCCGCTGAGAGAATCAAAACAGCAGTTTGCCTTGAACTTCTTTTTCAGAGTTGGTAATATATGGCACCACTAACCCAGCTCTGAACTTGATTGACATGGAGCATCATGAGATACTGTGAGGTGAGGGCAAGGAGTTCAAGGTAGTCTCCTATACTGTTGTTATTTAATTCTTCAGGAATTTAAAAATGTTTTTGATAGACATTATGGCAATAACTCTTGACACAGGAAAAACCGTAGAGCTTACAGCATGCCCTCTATGGCCAACTTTATCAAATATGCAAGCTGTACCCACAGAGACTCTAAAAGTTGTGCTTGCAGCACAGCACTGAAAAAAAAATATTTCCCTTCTGGGCAAAAATTAATTGTGGTCATTACTTTAATGATCAAAGCCCACAGAGGGCAACAAAAGTAGGCTCTATCACTGCATAAGTAATGGAACATTTAATTTCCACTATTAACCATATTTTTTAAACTAGAGTAAAATATCAATAGAAAGGGTATAATAGAAAATACAGACTGTTTTTCGCAAAATTATTTTTACTTAACCATAGGGACAATATACAGATCAGTGGCTTTCAGACAGTAGCTTTTTGGGCACATCTAAATTTTTGCTGTCTGGAAAACAAAACAATTAAGATATACTGTTTCAGATAATTTCAAATGCTCATATTGCAATGAACCTACCCATTTTGACTGCTTGTATTTGAAAGACTTTCATTAGTGTTATTATGAAGTTGCTTTGAAGAAATTTGCTGAGAAGTGGGATGAAATGAGACTGTCTAAATTATGATACTCTATACCAATAAACCTCTGATTTTAAGCTGGGGGAGATAGTAATACAGGGAGCAGGGCAGAGTGAAAATATCTTGCCATTTAGATACAGCCTTTACTGCTGTCAGGATATATAATGCATTTTTGCTATTTTGCACTCATGGAAAAAAGGAAACACTTCAGTCTTTTCAAAGTACTGTATTACCCAGCCTGGAAACAAACAATCAATCGAAATTTTGCTTCTATCAGTGTTTTAGCTTCAGATCTTCAATTACTGCTGAATCAAAATTTGTAACCTGGCTCAAACTGAGTCTGCATTTGTGAATCAAGCACATAAAAGATGCACTCTCCATCACTGAAGATGCTCTCTAGGATGCTGCCCTCCTCCTGTAAGCATAAATTAGTTCTGCAAGAACATTATTGCCCCTTCCTCTCCCCAGTTTAGCCAATTCCAACCATTCTACAAAAGTAAGGATCTCAGTTCAATATAGTTGGTTACCTGCTTATTTCATCCACAAGAGGCATATTTTCTAATGTTGATAATGTCTACTGTCCCCATACATGAAAGTGATGAGGATTTGGAACATAATAATAAACTCACCTTTTCATTTTTAACTGACCCTTAAAGCCTACATTTCTAACAGTTTTTTCCCTTCCTACTGATTCTCTTCTGTTCTTAGATCTTGCCCGGATATGGTCTGAGGGCAAACTTCCTCCAAGCAGCCTAAAAACCCAATCTATGCATCACAAAAATAGGAAATGTCTTTCTGCTGCACCCTGTTTCTGATCATTTCCAGAATTGATAGACTTTTACTCTGCATGGAAACAGATGCATAGCTAATTTCAGCTAAAATCCATGTCATGTCTATTATTTCTTCCCATTTGGGGACTGGGCAGGCAAAATAATTAAATGCTTTCCCACATGTCAATGATTTATGAAGCTCTAAATATAAATAATTGTTCCAGATCCCGTTGTGTGCCTGTATTATTCCCACACCATGTGTTATTTTCCTTGTTTTCTTGTTGAGGTTTTTTGTTTGTTTGCTTTTTGTTTGTTTTTTTTTTTTAGTTAAATATTCCCATAGTAGACATTTTAGGGTTTTTTATTTTAGGGGATTATGATATGCAAAATTTTCTTATATATATTAAATATTTACATTGCTGTTGTTGAAATTCTGGGGTCCCAAACTATGATTTTTGTTCTGAAAAATAATCCATACTCTGAAAAGTTTAATTACTAAATATTTGGGACATACCAAGATTCGGATGAAAGAAATATTTTGTCACTTTTACAGAGATGTAAATTAATTAAAAGTCTGGTTGTACGATAAGTCCAGCAGACAAAAGAAAGGAGTCTTATGTTACTTCATGATACAGTTCTGAGTTGTTTCTTTCATTTTCAGTCTGCTTTGCTAACAGAGTAATCTAGCAGGTTGTGTTTCTATATATATGTATAGGCTTGTGTCTACATCTCACCTTTAATTTTAGCCTTATGCACAGTTTCAGACAAATACATCAAGTATGAGAAAAGATAGTGATTTTCTATATGTTTTGAGAGGGTGTCTAAATAGAAAAAGGCACTTAGTAATGTTCTCATAACTATATGAATGCAATGGGCAAACTAACCTGTTATCTGGTATCAAAGAATCCACACAGGAGCACCACTGAGACAAAAATTCCTTGGGAAAAGGGCTTTGTAAAGCGTCACTGTTCTCAGAATAATAGTTTAGCATTTGATGGTTATTCTTGCTTGAGATCAGGTCTGCATGGAGACTGTCAAGGTGTGAAGTCAATACATAAAAACTAAATTGCACTGAAATCTGGAGGCACCCATGAAGAACAAGTTGCCTTAGTTCAAAGTAGCTTAGTCTTTTCACTTTCATATGTAGACAGGCCTTGTACCTACTCTCATTAGACAGTTGTGGAAATGTCTGTCACTGCCCTGAGTTGACTTATCCAAAGATATATTCAGAGAATGTGCTGGGGGATGAGAAAATGTTTTAAATAATGATGGAAGAGAAGTGACTCAAGCTTTAAAGTAACCAAAAGAAGAGCTACTTGAAACAAGCTTTGAGTAATCCACATCTTAAACCTGACCATCCAGTGAAAAGTGAGATAGAAACTTAACATAATTACTTTAAAAAGTAGCAACACAAAGGATTATGCATCTTCAGAATTCTATAAAACTAATAGGTAACATGAAATTTTCATGCTAGTGTTTAAAAGACTACTACTGCTTTCCAATAATCGCACTTTGAAAAATGAAAGACTTCAATCAAACTGTTCATTTCGGTGTGTTTATATTCAGAGTTTGTAGTGCCAAGTACTATAAGTTTTTTTGCAGGACTTATAAACAGATGCCATTTTTGTTATTGCCCTAGCTGAACTCAAAAAAACTTTCATAGAAGTAAAAATAGCTAAATTATAACTTATATCCATTGGGAAAACTTGTTGCCAGAACAATAGGTTTGTGATTAAATTTTAAGGCAGAAATTTTTTTCAGAAATTTTTTAGTTTTCTTGAAATGTTCTGAGCTTTTTGGAAATTGTAAAAGAACATATTTTTGTTTTACGTGTAGTTTTTAGTAGAAAATTTTCAAGTGTGAATTATTTTTTAAAAAAATGGATATTTTCCCTTAGGGAAGGGAAAAGGAAAAAATACCCTGCAATCCAAACTCGAATTCCTTTATTAATGGAAGTGTAATTAATAGGAGTAAAATAGCAAATGTAATTGTTCATTGATCTTTCTTTTTTTTTTTTTAAATTTCCTGAAGATACTTTGAACTTGTTTGATTGATTTGCACACTTTGGATGTCACAGTTTTATATTTCTATATCACCATGTTATCTTGGGGTGAAACTGTAATGTGAGGTGTGCACATAGAACTAGTTTCAGCTATTAACAGCCAAATGGAAAATATTGATTATAGCAATAACTGCCTGGTCCTCCAGATACAAAAAAAATTAAAATATTCCTTCTCAGATACATTGAATACATATAAATTATCTGTTTTATTTGCCAAACAAGTACACTTAAGGAAAAAATTATGAGTGAAGAAGATGATAAATTAAAGGCTATAATTTAATTTTGAAACTAATTTGAAGAATATTTATTCTGGAAACTTTGTTTCATATGTTTATTTTATTGTTATTCGTCTTCCAAATTTTTTCTGCTGATATTTCTATCTCAGATATGACAGCAAAGACTTGATTGCTGAAGCTCACAGAATGGTCTTTTATTCTGGCACCAACTGAGAATATTTCAGCAACGTGCAGTTTGGGAAAAGAGACCATACAACAAACAAACCGCTCCTTTTCCGATGGGGAGATGGCAGTTCAGATAGCTATAGTCTTCCAAAAATCTCAGGAAGAAATTCCAGTGGTATGCCTTTATATGAACAAAGGACAAATTAGTATTATTGATAGTGAATGCTGATGTTTTAGAGGGAAGTCCAGGTCAAACCAAAGACTGCATTCACAATAGCAGACTGAATCTTTCTAATGTACTGCATATTTGAGATGGAATTGAACACAGCATGCAGACTTTGTTGAGCTTGCCTGAACAACATCGAAGTTGTTCATTATGTAAATATTGGAATGAACCTTTTAAATTTTAATTTATAACTTTAGGTTTTCTCTCTGAAGAAAATAATTTCGTTAAAAATTTGCATTTTTAAATCAAAATTTATATTTTTTTGGTTACTATAACTTCAGGTTCACAAATTTTAGGCAGCTCTTGATATAACTGTGCGATTTTTGTAACTCTGAAGAAAGTTACAAACTATCAGGTGCAGTGTTTGATTTGCAAAGAGAATGTGGTTGAAGTAATGAGGTATTTGCATTTTCCCGCAGATTCACAAGAAATATATGATTTACTTTCTGTCACAAGGAATAATTTATTATAGCTTACATGATAAAAAGCTTAGAAATCAAATCAGTTATTGAGAATTCTGTGCTGTCTATTTATTTCCAATCAGACAAAGAGGAATTTAATACCAGGGGAAAAAAAAAAGCCATTCGCACAACATTTTGGTTGGAACATTTAAACTATAATGCATCCCTAGTATACTATTCCAGGGATGCATTAAAGTCATATGATCACAGAGTGATTAAAAATCCATAACGGAGTATTCCTTTCCCAGGTATACACATAAAAAGACCTCTTATCCTTACAATTTGACTTCCATCCACTCAAACAATTTTGTTCATTAGGTAGTGGTGTGGAAGGTAATGCATCTAAAAGAATGAACCATATTTTCTGGTAGAGGACAGTTCATTACCCTAAAAGCTCTTTCATTATATCCCTTAAATTGTGAAGGCGAGGAACATCCTGCCTATCATTTAGCCTGAGAGCAATGTACATTCTCAAAATAAATGGTGGAAATGTCTGTAGGAGTGCACACATGCATGTGCACAAGCATGTAGTGGTACTTCTGTTCCCCCTTTATTGAAGCAGTGAAGCACAACAAGTTGACAGCAACAAAGTTAAATCAGAGGAAATATCACTGAAGTTCTTTTCCTCTCTAATTTTGTACTCTGGTGTAGTGGTTCAGTAAAGAAAAATAGAAATTTTGATGTTCAGTTCTCACCTTGAGATTTATGTGAAATATGAGGACTAGTTTCTAGACCCTGGAAGAAAGAGGCTGCTTGCTTACTCCAACAGTGAATGAGATTCTGAAGCAATATGCTTGAAATGTGGTATGTTTTAAGACCAGGAGAAAAGCTGGCATGCTCAGGAGCCGATTTGATTTTGTTTCTCCAGCTGGCATAGTTAACCCACTAGAACAAACTTCCTGCCTCTGTAAATTTTGTCTAATTTCTGTCAACCACTATCACTAAAATGATACTATTTTTAAAAGTATTAAATCATATTATTACAGCATGACTTGAGAATGAAAGCAAGTGCCAGTAATACTCCTACACATGACATCAGCATAATTTTTGTAATCTGTTCATAGATGACTTGATTATCCTTGTGGGTCCCTTCCAACTCAGAATATTCTGTGACTCTGCGACTTTTATTTTCTTTGTACTGTCTACAATTGCAAACAAATGTTGCCTGTTAGAACACATTAAATAAGGCACCCGTATCCTGAGGAAAAGTGTCAAGACTGTTGTGCATTTGTTCCTTATTCTTAAGAAAACATGAAAAAAATAACTGTATAAACAAACAGAAGAGACATAGACGCATGTTATTACAAATAAAAAACAGGTGCATGACACAAGTTCACTTGTATGAGCTGGTGTAGGTTCATTAAATTAAATGGAGTGGTCTTCATTAGACTGTACTGATATCTAACTAAAGACTGACAGGCTTTCATCATTGTGGAAGAATTTCCTTTCCATTACCTTTTTAGACCTCCTACTCACTTTTTACCTTGGTTTAATATGCATAGCATGAAGTGTTTAAATTATCTAAATAGATTTAAATGATTTTCCTAATAAACTGCAAATTAGGTGATTTCTTGCTGATTCTTCTCTTTATCAGAGGCGTTAGGGGTCTCAGTAGTTCCACTGACAAATTTGTAAGAATGTGAGATGTAGCACAAGGGCCATGAGTGTGAAACATCCTAAGCCTCTCACACACCCTTTATATCTGCATAATTTGCAGCACTGATCAGTTATTGTATCGATGGACCAATCTAGAACATAGAGAAATCCAGAGAAATGCCCACTAGTTTTTTCTCCTTTTGTATTAAATTTCTTTGTGGAAATCTGCAATTTTCCATGGCTGGAAATGCATAATGCATAAATTCTGGGTAACTACTTATAATTATATATTTTATTGCTAAACAGTGGAAGGGGGAAAGTTACAAAACCAGGCTGGCCAGTGACGAACGATGGGATGGTGTGCCAAAACTGGAGGAAATGAGCACTAATGGGATCCCTCAATCCGCTTCACCAGGTGTTGGCTACAAAGTACCACACCTGAAATGTTTCTACACTAATGCCCGCAGCATGAGGAACAAACTCAAGAGGAGCTGGAACCTTTGGCCACGCCAAGAGATTTAACATCATTGGCATAAGTGGAAGCTGGTGGGATGAGTCCTGTGGCTGGAGTGCCCTGTCAGATGGTCACAGGCTCTTCAGGAGGGATAGGCAGGGCAGCAGAGGTGTTGGGGGACTGGCATTGTATGTAATAGAAAGGTTACAATTCTGCATAATGGACAAAGGCAAGTTAATTAAGCCCATTTCCTGAATCACTTGTCTGTCTTCAGGTAACTGTGCTTCATGACTAAACTATGTTGTATGCCCTTGCTTAATCGTACAGGTTAAGTCTGTAACCTTAACTATGCTGATTGCTGGTGAAAAGATTAGGCGGCCAGAGTTTGGGATGTGGGATTTAAAGTAGACTATAATTAGACTAGATTAGGTATTTCAGATTTATGCAGACTATGGCTGGTTTTACATTTACTTTGTCCTTATTGTCCTCTTAATTTCCTAGTACCCTGCACAGATATGTTAATTTACTACTCATGCTGAATGTAAGGTCACAGTGCCTCAATTTTGTTTGTAGTTGATTGCTTATCACCTATTCAAGACTGCCATTTCTATTTACCACGTGTATTTGATGATTGGTCCTCAGTAAGTCCCTATGAAAGAATACTGATCATGTTTTCTTTTCTCTCTAACAGCTGCTCTGTAATTTCACAAGATGTAATGTGAGTATATTCATGAAGTAAAGTGAGTCCCTCTCAGCTCATGTTGATTGTGCTCGTGGAGGTGCTCACCAGTCTGTTGAATACATTCTGCAATTATTATTTTTTTTTTGAAGCAGGCAGAATGCACATTGAAGACCGTAGGAAGAAAAACTTAAGCGTGTTGTCTCTTTCTAAATCTCTTACTCTCTTACGCACATTACACAATCTGATTCCAGTGGAAGATATTTAGCTGAATCCTCTGTACTATTGGAATATTTCAACAGGTGATTTTGTGAAGCATCCATTTATGTTCAAGCCCAGTGCACTGCTCCTCCTTGACCATTACTGTCAGCAGGAAGTCAGGTACTGAAACAGAGTCCAGATGCAGATCTCAGATGTAGTTGAAGAGGGTTTTTTTCATAAAAAAATTCTATAAAAGTATTTGAGCTCTTATGTTCAGTACTTATGTGAGAAAATAAAACTGATGATCTAGAATTTTAAAATATACTGTATTTTTATAACTTAAAAAATGACAAGTGAGAGAAAATGCCAGATGGACTATTTGGCTTAAAGTTCTAACAAAAATGGAAACGGAGGATGACAATAATCAGGCAAATATCATTTCATGAGTGAAATTTCCCAGTGCATCTTGGTTTAAAATTATTGAAATAGTTACATGGCTGGCTTGCAAGCATTTCAAATCAGGAAGAATTAACAATTTCCACTATAAAATGTACAGAGTAATTCTCTAAAACTTTGTCCAATGAGGCTATCTCTATGTGTGTCATGCTTAACTTTTTCAGTTGGTGATTGTCTGCTTTGCATAAAATACTTACAAAATTTAATGGACTAGGGAGGCAGAATATGTAATGGTTCCTGACTAGCATAATAGCACAGTGATTATGATACTTACCTAGGAGGAGGGATGCTCTTAAGGGAGCAGGGGTGGGTGGTGGTGGAGTGAAGGTACAAATTCCTCTTTGCTGCATGTGAAAAATATGATACTTGTAAAGAAGTAGAAGTTAATATTCTTGGCACCTGAGAGGTGATTTTCGGAAAGTGTAATTATCACAGGTAGTGCATGCTCACAGAAATTCATGGAGGTCCTTTTTCCACATATGAAATGTTGTCAATAAAAGTTCTGTTCAAAATTTCCATGCAAGAACAAGGAAAATTTTTGGAAAATACACCACAAACTTCCAAATGTCAAAATATGGTACATAAATATTTCACTTAAGACTTAAATTTTGGGGGAAAATATGCAGAAGACATAATATTCTAGAAATCTTACCTCTAACTGTCAGGAAGCCTTTCTATATCTTCAATATAATTTTTCTTCATTTTCAGTTTACATAATGGAGAGTGATAAAAGTGAGTTGATTTGCGTGTAACAATGATTTATAACCAAATGAATTTCTTTTATGATAAGGACCATTTGAGAGATAAACGTTCTATGTTGCTGGGTGAAATAGGAAGTAAATATGGAAATTCTTTCTCCTTAGTGCATCTTCTATATTTTTAAATTAAAGTAGGCAACATATATAGGTTCCTTTTTAATTACTCCTATAATGTCTAAATTTGTTTAAATTAGACACTTGCACTGTACATCAAATACATTCTTGACCATTTATCTACTATTTCATACACCTCTAATCCACGGTATGTATTCGTTTGCTACAATGTGATTATAGGAGTCTCTTCTCTGCCAAGATGCTAAAATAAATGTTTGAAAATGTTATGATTCATGTTGCCAAAGTTTACTTCCAAGATCATGCTAGCAGCTTCCCACTGGAAATACCCTTTCTTAAAAAAAGAAGAAAATGGGTATCCAAGTCACTTTTATGTCACATCGAGTGAATAACATTGAAAAAAATTAAAAATTTATTGTCTATTTAGTAAATAACAATAGGGAAAGAAAGCAGTAGGATGTTGCAAGTAGGGGACAGAGATTTATACATAGGTGCTTTAAAGTAGAATGTAAACATTACTGAATTATCTTCAGATGCTTAGCATTTGCAAACTGTTATGTTCATGTTTTTTACACATGGAAAAATGTCTGAAGTTAAATATTTTTCATGTGTGTAGGCTAAACTTTCAGAATAAATGCCCTGGATGAGCAGTTCTACAGTTAGTTAAAACTATTAGTATGTATTTTAGAAATTAAACTTACAAAGCTGCAAATTTCTTCCAGCTCAGTCTGTCTCAGAACTTAATATTTTAAGGGCAGATCTAATAGGGACTTAAATGTTAGATTACCCCAAGCCAAAATTTCAAAATGGATTCTTCCTTGCAGAGTTAAGAATTCTAAGTTTTCTGTAGGTATAGTGACAGAGAAGGAAATGTAGTCTCTGGTGATGTGGATGATCAGGGAAGCAGACATTTAGTATGCAGTGCCTGACTTGGAGCCTAGTAGCTATGGGTATACGTGCAGAGAGCTGATTTCCATGTTCCCAGGCCTGTTTATACATTTTACATGAAAAACTTTTCATTTAAATATTGAAGTAACTGGGAGAAAACAGAATTCACCTCTCCTGTTTCTGATCAGCTCTACAGAACTCTTTAAGCAGAAAGTCATACCTGTCCTTGCTGGCTTTTGAGCTTTGCTGCAGACTAAAAAACTTTGAACAACTTCAAATAGAAAGAAAAAGACCATAATTCTACCCAAACCAGGATACCTTGATGGCTCTGGCATTCTTGTGGAAATGTGGGTTTGCATGTTTCCAATAACAGCATGAGAAAGGAAGGCATCTCTGCTACTAGAAAGGGGGAGTAGAGCACCCTGTATTCAGATTAATAATTACTATGTTGAGACAATGCCATGTATTGATCTTGCCTACTGGAGATTAGTAACATGACAATTCACTCCATTTGCTCTTAATAGAAGAAATCACAATTTCCCAGAGAAATTGCAGAGAGTCAGTGCTTCCAGCGTAAGAGAAGCAATCCACAAAGCTTTCCTTAGAGCTCTTTTTTTCCCTAGCAGTCCTAGAGTCATTCCTTCTTGCTCTCAATTTACGCTCACTCTCCTTCTTTAA
Organism: Callaeas wilsoni; assembly: GCA_013398955.1. Taxonomy (NCBI): domain Eukaryota; kingdom Metazoa; phylum Chordata; class Aves; order Passeriformes; family Callaeidae; genus Callaeas; species Callaeas wilsoni. Next base: position 76,110 of record VWPU01020112.1, read on the forward strand.
TAAGACCCCAAGACCTTACAATTTACTTAAACCATTAACCTGATGCTTGTTTCTGCCAGATGTTTTAAGGATTTGAGTCAGAAACTGCGGCATCTAGAAAGTTTATGAATTTGAGTTCAGCAGGGGTTTTGGGCCTGCATCACTGGATTTAGGGCCTGGAAACCTACCTGAGACCTTTTTTTCACACCTATTTCCTATTTTGGTACTGAAGATATTTCCCTGTGATAATATATGTAAAAGATAGCTGGTTCTAAAAAAATGGAGCAAAAATTCCCTATGATTTCTTAATAAAAAGTTATTAGGACAGACATTATTGTTGTATGAGTGGAGATTAGCTCTTGGACCTACTTTATGACATTCAGCCTTCTACCTCTAAGTTTCTTTTTACCATTATAGCTTCTGACAATACCAGATAGGTAAAATTTTGTATATCAATTTGGAATTAATCCATGTTTGTTACTATGATAGTGAGTGAAAAGATTTATTGATCCCTGTATTAAAGAATAGCATGAAAAGAATATGGCTGAAAGTATGCTGAATTAATTCTTAATTAATTTTTAATCCCAACATTGCAGTATATTTTTTCTGAAATTTAAAATGCTTCTGGAATAAATTGCTATCAGATCCTTCTCCCTTTGTTCTTTAGATTTCTATGTGCTTGTACCTGGCAGATGTGCATGTATCCACTCATAAATGAGGAATAGGAGAAATGAGTTGAAGGAGGTGGATTTAAAGCTGCAATCAATTAATCTGTTGCTAGGGAACTGTCAGCTGCCCACTCACAAAATAGCAGTCAGCTGGCTGGAGTTAGCGTATAAAATGGAATTACAGAACACTACAGTTCTCTCTCTTATTATTAATTTTTTTTTTTAAAAAAAATTACTAATGGTGTTTTTATGAAGGAAAAAGGAAGGAAAGCTTGATAGCAAAGGTCAAAATGTCATACATATTTCACTCTTAGTTGAGACAATTAATTAACTGACTGCAGGAGTTTGGATTCGCGTTTGGCTGCCTTTATGTTTATCACTCTTAAGCAATATGAAGTGGAGTGGTGCAGGATGTGGAAATATGTTAAGGAAGAGCACATTTGACCACACTAGCTTAGCCTAATGTGGTCAGATTGGGGAATACTTTGAAAATCCTAGGCATTTAATGGAATGGCAATTAATTAAAGCTTGATGAATTTCAGAGTGAGTTGTGGTTGGTAGAGATAAGAGATGACCCTGCCTGATACATATAGAAGCAGAAGATTTCATTTCACTGACTTACAGCTCACTCAAGTATGTGAAGGATTTCAGACTTGAAACAGAATTCTCCATCTAAGGTTCAAATGTGATTTTTGACTCAGGCAAAGCATCTATCACAGGTTGTTTCAGGCTTGTTTTGCTTGTTCTGGCAGAGAAGAGCTCATTCTGAAATGACTTTCGTCGTTTTTAGTTTGAAACTTTTAGAGAAATATTAGTGTAGAACAGAGTTTTCTTACTAATGATAGTTCCCATTTTAATTTTTGAAGCATAGCTTTTCTGCAATCTTTGGTGTTCACAGTTTTAAATATTAATGTTAAAGTCTAAAGTGAAGCACCATTAAAAGTTTTCCTAAAACTGTTTAGGTACTACCATGGTCATGTGAGGCAGAATACACTCATCCTTCCTGAACAGTGTTCTTGCATGACTTCTACTGGCAGAGGACAAAAAGCTAGACCAAACTTTGAAATTTTCTTCTAGTCATTTATATTCTTGCTTCCATTTCTAGATATGTTGATATATGGCAGAGGCAAAAAGTAGCAAAAGATAAGATGGAGGGCTTGGCTTTGGTTATTCAATCATCAGACTACCTGTGGTCTCTTACATATTAGCTGTAGGATCACTAGGAAGCCCTCGTATTTAGAGCTGTGTGTCTGCAATGTTAATGTTCCATTCACATTTCTAAATTAGAAATCATAAATATTACCTTACACATAAAGTGTGTTTGGCAGGAATTAACCAACTTAAATGTGAACCACATGCACTCTATGTATGCCTTACACACTACATCTTTTGATGATTTCCTATAAGTATGCGTGACATAGAACACCAAATGGCTTTATAATTGTTTTCCAGTGTATATAAATAAAAAAGCTTTCAGAATGGAAAGCAAAAAGAAATAATTTTAGCACCTACCAGAACTGTCTATGCTTCCTCATGTTATAGATAGAGTTGTCTCTGTTATAGGAATGAAGATTGCACAAGTTTGTTGATTTTTCTTTATTTGCTTGCTCTTTGCAGTGGGAGAACTCTGTGCTGTGGAAGTAGTTGAAAAATATCTTCTCTGAGTAATCATGGATATGAGACAAGCATTTCAGCACCAGTAATGGCTGATCATGACTCTCCATAAGTGTCTCCATCTCTGTTCATATCTTACTCTGCTCTTGTCAAGATAGCACTGCTGAATACACGTTCCTAAGTGCAGTAACACAATGTGGCACTGCTGCTGCAATGAGGATAAAAGGGAACTGCACTCGTCTTGTGGCCTCAGGGCTCTTCCTCTGCTGGTGTGGTGTTCTGCATGTGGTTTCTGGGCGGAGATAGGCACAAACCAGGGCAGACAGTGCAGGAATGGTGCTGTGGCTGCTCAACTCTAGTATCCTGCAGTGTGTGGCTTCACTGAGGTGAAGGAAGAAGGAAACAAATTTGTCCCTATGTCAGTGCAGGCTGGACTCTGTATTTCTAAACTGCACCTGTGTTTCTCAAACACTTTATTTTACTTAAGGCTTTGAATTTTAAATATTAATCAGTTGGTGCTCTATGTAACTGTCTGTTCTGCTTCTGCCTGAAGTCACTGGGAATTAGCTGACATGAAGTACAGTGACTGGGTACACCCACTCCTACAGAATACAGAACAAACAAGAATAAAATTTTAACCTGGAAGTAATTGCTTATACAGTTTGTGCACCTTAAACAGTTTCAATATTGTAAATTTAATACATCAGCTCAAGTCCACAGAACAGGTAAATTTTTGAAATTTCAAGGTTGACTATTAATTCAATACAGTAATATGTAGATTTATTAAGTCAGGATAGCGTGAAATTTAACTTTTAAAATTCATCTTAGAATAAAGGTTGCTGAAACTATGACCTCTGTGTGGGGCTTTTTTTTGTGCTATCTGTTGTTTGTACCTCTTGTAGCTAGGTTTTAATGAAATTTCATAGGGATATGCAAATGACTAGTAATAATGTTTTATTGATTTCTCACGTTCAGGTACTTTTTATTCCATGCTTCAACTCTATGTAATAAAAATTCATTGTAGGCAAAAAAAAATTCTACATATAAATCACAAGCTAATCTGAGTTTTATTTTATATTCTGATGAAGTATTTTTAATGAGAAATTTGGATGTTGGATCCTCATATTCACCGGAGCAAATGTCTTTTAAAGTGTGACTAAGAGGAAGCCCACAAATATGAAGGATTTTTTTTTTTCATTCAGTGCATAGAGTATTGGAGTCAGATGAGAGATCAATTATGTAACATTACAGATTGTCTTGGAAGGATTTTATTTACTAAATATTAGAATGCGTGCATGTGAATCAGCCTCCTGCTGCAGACTCAACATGTTCCTGACGTTGGGTTTAGCAAAAGAGACCTGCATTATACTACAATGCAACATCAGGAAGATTACTTTCTTGAGTAAGAATGAATTGAGTTTTCTTTTAACTGAAATACAAACATAGCTAGATACCTTAATTTACTGAATTGAAGGATGGTGGTGAAATTCTTTGTTAAAATTATGCGTTACACAACTAGTGACCATGTTGTCTCCTGTAGTTTCACTCCTGGAAGCTATGCAGTTTCAACGTAAAATGAGGTAAAAGGTCTTTGTTGCCTTTCTGTTTTTTTCTCCTCAGTGTTACCACAGAAAACACACAAATTACCTTAAGAGCAACACTGAGTGTCTTCAGCAAGGCATTCAACACCCCTATTACTCTTAACAAACTGATGAAGTATGACTTGGATAAGTGGACAATGAGGCCGGGTGAAAAGTGTCTGAACTTCTGGGCTGTAGGGATTGCCAGTGGCACAATTTGGACTCCAGTAATGTACTTCAGGGAGGAGCGGCTGGTACACCAGTTGTATGTGCTGCCATTCAGAGGGACTTTGATAGGCTGGACGAATGGGCCAACAGGAACCTCGTGAAGTTCAACAATGGGAAACGCTTAAAGCCCTGGACCTGGGGAGGAATAACCCATGGAACCGATGGGGTGGTGGCTGACAGCTTGGAAAGCAGCTTTGCAGAAAAGGATCTGGGTGTTGTAGAATGATGAGTTGACTAGGAGCGAGCAGTGCACCCTTGCAACAAAGAATGTCAGCAGCATCCTGGGCTGCATTATATGAACATTGTTACCAGCAGGTCAGGGGAGGTGGTTCTTCTCAGGGCTAGTGGGATTGCACATGAAGTGCTGTGTTCAGCAACCGGCACAAATTGAAATACAGAAAATTCTGTTTTAATCTAAGAAACAACTTTTTAATTCGGAAGATAGTCAAAGACTGGAACAGGTTGATGCGAGAGGAGATGGAGTCTGTCAACATCTCTAGAAATATTTGAAAACTGACTGGCTGTGTTGCTGAGCAGCCAGCTATGATTGATCCTGTTTTGAGCAGGGAGCTAAGACTAGATGATCTCCAGAGGTCACTTCCAACCTCAGTGATTCTTTGGAAATAATTAAGACCACAATTGACTTACTGATCATATAAAAAAATCTTTTATTTTGGTTGGATGCCAAGGGAAAGTTAAAATGCACCATCTTTTCCTATTCAGAACTGAGTTGTCATTGTCTCTATTAAATGCAATTAATGCTGGGAGGCATTATGGAGAATTAGAGTTTTCCATCATTTTGGCTTTCTTTTCTGACACTGCACAAGTTAGAAGGCAAGTACTCCCCAGATACATGAATAGCTGCAAGCACCAACATCATCACTATAAGAAAATAACTTGTGTAGCAAGGAGGCTAGTATTAATGTTGACAGGAATATTGGTGGAACCCTTATCTGCAGTGATGCTTGTGTAGTTGTTTTCCTACTTCTATCCTTTTTTTTCCCTAGGATTATTTTACTAGGGTAATGTCTAAAATCTGACCCTTCTTTGCACATCAATGTTCCTCAATGGAATCAATTACTTTCATTACTATCAAATAATGGAGAGAGTTTATCATTAAGTGACAGTTGCAACAACCAGTTTGAAGAAATAGGAAATTCAAAGGTGCTCAGGAAGCTATCATAGTATTTTTGGAAAGACTAGAACTTACATAATTCCCCTAGCTACCACAAAATAACTTCCGAACAAAATAAATAAGAGTATTACTGAAAATCTGGGGGTCTGCAAACTTTGAGGGCTACAGGGATTTCATGGTACCTGAATATGAATGCTGAATCACTTATGTATCTATTCAAAATCACTGATTTGGAAACTTACACAACATGATGGCAAGTAATTAACAATCACCTTCTACATCCAATATAATGTACCGCATTTATTATTTTATGCCATTACAGAGTAACTGACACTTTCAGCTTTATCAGCAAAGTCTCAGTTGCCTGCAACATAAAATTATCAATGACTTTTTTTTATATTATATTAAATCTACAGTTCTGATAGAGTTAAATATTAGATAGGTTGGTTTTTTTTAATATAGAATTAAACACTGAACTTCTTGTTTGAAGAACAGTACAACTGATGATGGCTTCTTTTTGTAGATCTGAATACTTTCCATCCTCACTGTGGTAATGTTAATATTTGTGGACAAGAGGTATTATAAGAGCTATGCACATGTTAAATGACCAGCAACTAGGTCAGTTAATATTGAGCTATGCACATGTTAAATGACCAGCCACTGGGTTCACACTACTTGACCAGGCAGCTGATGCCAAAGAGTCGTGCATAATATCAAAGAATTCTGTCAGTCTTTCTCCATGTGAAAACATTAATTTGATCCTCTTCCTTCCTATTCATAGAATTTTCATGAAAACTTGTGGGCACATAATTGTTTTTGAGAATATATTTTGCCTTTAAATTGGTGAGATGGGATAAAAATTAAGTAAGATGAAGTTCTGAGCTGAAGATGGAAAGATAGACATTATGATCTCAAAATACTTTTTTTTTTTTTTGAAACAGAGTAAAATAAGCATTTTCTGACAGTGTATCCACAGCTGTCTTCTGTGTAAAAATGTTGTTGACATTTTTACTGTTGAGGTATGTACAGTTTTAAAACTATGAAATAGCATTATTATACTGAAATTCTTGAACTGCATAACATTAAATTCCATTTCCTCTAAAGTATTACAGCATATTTTCCATGACTAGCAAAAGTCTCATATGTCTAAAGGAAAAAGCCAAAGCCACACCAGTAGTGACAATTTTTTTATCCCCTGTATTTGAAAGAGAACTGAAATTATACTTCTGAGTGAAAGAGAAAATAATTTACAATATTCTTGACTCTAAGATTTCATGTGAGATATGGTTACTAAAAGCTCCATTACTGAAAGTGGGCAGCTGATAACTAATTTGTTTGTGTATTTTATATTTGAGTAATTTATCTGGATTGCTGTGTTGACTGATGAAATGGTAAAAAAATCTCAGCACTCAAAGCTTCAGAAAAGTCACCTGAAATGGTGAACAACAAACTACCAGCTTAAAGTTGTGTTGTTAACTAGTACCTGTCAATTTAAGACCTAAACCATTAAAATAAAAAAAAAAAGGTGAGAAAAGACAAGCAAAAAAGGTAGATGCATTTTCTTCTCTCTTGTTAAGAAAATGTGTTACTGAATGGACATTTGATAACTGTAAACATTTCCAGTGTTCATTGTTAGAAAAAGGTGACAAAAACTTTGAACAAGGTCAGGTGCATTATTTGTGTTATAACTGTGCCTCCAGAGTGCCCCAAATCATGCTTTTGATCTTTAATGTCTGTGTAGTGCATAATGAAACTATGGTCCATGAAGAACTCACATAGGCATGTAGGAAACCAAAATAAATTGAATATTTTTGAATACGAAGAAATAAAAAAAGTAATTTGAAAACTGTTTCTAATCCTTAAATGAACACTGAGATGAAAAACTGAGGCACACAACTTAGCAGTGGCAGAGGTGGTGGCTGAACTGGGACTTTAAATAAGGTTTGTCTTCAATATAATGCAAGTGTTCTTATCGAGCATTGCTCAAATGGTGTTTTTTTTCCTCTGGCTGTAGTCAGTCTTTCTTCACAGTCTGGAAAAGTTTTGTTTAGAAAACACTTCAGTCTTCATCTAAGTTTGTAAGCTACTGTTCTCAAAAATACTATTTAACAAAGGCTGCATTTTTAGTGGCAGCTGCTAAAATTAGTCTTGATAATACATTTGCACTAAAATAATTGCTATTTAATAGGACTTCAGTTGTGAATTGTACTGATTGTCTTCGTGTAAATATACTTCAGAATTTGGACTTTTCTGTAAATGTAGAAAAATAAATTAACAGTTCACCTTACCTATTTTTTTAAGGAAAAGTGGCAAGGTTTAGGGTTTTTAAAGAAAAATGACAAGGTTGAATAGTAGTATATTCAATAGATTAAATAAACATTTAACAAATTTGAGATCAAGCAAAAGAAGTCAAATATCAGGTTTTGCTAATTTTTTTTATGTTGACTATATCAGTAACTAGAAGTTCTACTGTGAAACTACAGTAGAGAAAAAAGAGCAGAAGAATGTGTGTGTCTTATCACAACTAAAAATGAGTTTAAATATAGAAAAGTAGTAAAGCTTAGTGAGTATATGAAGGTCATATTAGTATTCCATCCTATTTGGTCTTGCTATATATGGTGTGATTATACATTGAAGAAAAGAAATTTTAAATTTATTCATTGAAAAATATATACCCTTGTATATTTTCTTTCTCTTTAATGTTCTCTGTGAAGAGCGACAAAAATATGAGGCAAGAAAATTTAGTATAATTTTAATGTATTTGCATATTGCATCATCATTATGTTGCCCTGGCAGTACTAAGAATTTTGTTATGCTGACCCATTTATTATTGCTGATGCATACATCTTGTACTTTTATGAGTTCATCAGTATGAATAAACTCATCTGTGTATTCCAGGACAAATGTGCCTGTATGCTTCACGCTTGATAAGAGAAGTGTCAGACCTGACAAACTTTGACACAGCTGATTATTATCTTGAGCTTTCAGATCACCTAGGCTACTGCTTGTTATTACCTTAGCTGAGGAGGGCACCAAGCATGACCAACCCCTCCAGGATTTGATCCTCTCTCACAGTTGTGGTTCAATGGTATTCCCCAGCTCAGTGCCACCACAAACACTCTCCCACACTGCATATCGTCTCTGTTGTCTCTCTTCCCCTCCCCCCCCCCCCTTCCTGCTGTGGTGGGATGGGGGTGAGAATTGGAGGCAAAACCCATGAAAAACAGGAGTCAGTCGAGATAAGAACAAATTACTGGAAACAGCGATGAGATAAGAAAACAAATAGAATAGCAAAAGTGTACAGGAGAGAGTGATTCACGTGCAAAAGTGCTCAGCTCATTCTGGGATCCCAGAACAAAGAACAATATGGGATGGCTCCCCCACTCTGCCCTATTTATTCAACCAGAAGGAACACTTTTGGAAGGGAGAGAGGGATTCCCTTTCTGCCACCCCTGGCAATGACATGAGGTGGTATTGAATAACATTAGGGTCCTGGTCCAAGCTACTGCAAAAAATTAACCCTGTCCTGGCTGGAACCAGTACAGACAAAAAAGCAAAATCATAGTTTCCCATGCAAAGCTTCCACTTTGAAAATGATAGCAAAGATGCCTATGGTTTTTTTCCAAATGTGCAATCATACTGTTATGCTTCTTTTAATGATAGCAGAACATTAACCAGCCTACTTCAACAAACTGCAGTCTCTCTTTGGCTGATGGATACAAAAAGGCAGAAAAAAGCCTATTATGTGTAATCTACTCTATTTTTAAAGGAAATTTTTTCTACACCACCTAGAAGAAAAGAACTTCGACCACATTGGGTGTTTTTAGTAAGGGATTACTTGTAAACTATTATTCCCCTCTCTTCCCTCCACCCACCAAGTAACTATTGATCTAGAATTAAATATTCTTGGCAGCAGTAATGTAACGTGACAAGGCCAGCTGAACTCTAGAAACATCATGGACAGGTGACATGGCAACTCTTGAATGATGATGTGTGCTTTATTAAGATTTGTCTGTGGGGGAATTATAATGGATGCTATGCGCAATTACACATGGGCGTGATGCACTGATGCTTCTCATTTCCTGAACGCAAATAGGTGAAATATGATATTTGAGCTTTATGTTTCTTAATAAGGTATGAAGGCATATTAATTTCTCGTATCTGTTACAGCATTTTCTTGCAAACTAGTGCTCAAGAGTATGCTAACACTGGTGCAGTTATAAGAACTTCTTATAATGGAAACTGATGGCTTGTTCTAAAGCATTGATTACCAAGGCTGTTGTTCTAGGCTATGAACCCAAAGAGAAGAGGAGGAATAAAGGTAATTAAATCATAACTGGAGGTATTCAAAGAGTGCTGGAGAAAGACAGTCATCTTTATAATCTGCCTGTCAAATGTAAAGGAATGCAGTTTCCAGTATTAGGCCTAGGGATGAAGAAATAGAAACACAAATGACAAAGAATTTTGACTGGTAGCATCTGAGGTTAAAAGGTGTTTGGTTCATGTGCTTGATTATTTACATTTGTTTATTACAGTATTTTAAATTAGGATAAGGAAACACTGACCAGCGAAATCCCCAAAAGTTTTGGGATTATGGCAGAGATGCATTTCTTATTTTAATGTAGAAATGTTTCTGGCTCTATTAATTTTTAAAGTACATTAAAAAGTGCACTCCTAAAAAGTTTTAATATGAAGTTTATAGGCATGCTTACAAAAAGACATAATTACACCATGACTAACAAATCCATTGTAGTTAAGTATGTGTCTTTTAAACAAAAATATAATACAAAGCTCCCATGTAACTTAACATATGTGTGACTTGAAGACCCGAGACATTACAGTCCTTGTAAGAATGAAATGATTCTCTCTGGGTACAGGTGGCTGCATAAAATGCATTTCACACAGTGGAGGTTTGAGTAGAGACCTGAAATGATCAAAACACCCATGTGGATTTCTTCTTTGGGTAAAGCGGCTGTTCACATCTCTCCTACCATGGCTCTTGTAGCTGTCCATAGAAAGGGGATATAAAACATACTTATGTTTCACTTTTTTAATAAGTAACCCCCCCAAAGAGTACCACAGAATCATTCTCGGCAGAACTTTCCACATGCTCATCTGCTGTTCTGGCTAGCCAAAGGTCGTGTGGATTGGGGTTAGTGCTGCAGCGGCGTGGAGGAAGGGATTATTTTGGTCTGGCCAGAGTTCTGTTATGAAAGTCTTTAACCAGTGTAAATAGAAATAGGCAAAGCATAACGCAAGTAACTCTGACAGAGCAACTGACGGCTACGATTCATTTTTCTAATTAGACAGAAAAACGTAAACTTGGAAGGTAAAACAGGTATATACATTTCTACATACAGGGAATTTAAGAAAAATTATAATGAAACGGTAAGGCTCAATTTTAATTTAATTTCTACTGTTAGTGAGGCAAGACACATAATGATATTTTTTTGATTCACTAATGCAAACTGCCCACAAAACCAAAATGAAGATATTATTACTGGCAAAAAATGTTTTTCTTGGTTTTTGAGGTGTTTGAACTACTTTTACCTTGGGAATTCTTGGGAACGTTTTTTAGGGATGAGGCTAGTTTATTGTTTACAACTTCTCTCTAGATGTATGTTGAAGTTCATACACTAACTAGCCACGTATACTTTTAGATTGTCAAGAAAAGAAGTTAATTCTGTGCGTGGAACATTATAAACTGATTTTAATTGAAATTTCAATGGAAAAGGAAGATGATGAATTAAGCTGCTATACTTACACAGATTTATTTTTTCAATACCATTAGAAAGTCTCTCTAAAAAAAAAAAAAAAAAATTAGCTGAGGTCCCCTATCCCTAAATTCTCTGAGAAGTGGGGGAATTTGGCCATGCAGTTCCATTGTTCTGAGGGCTGAGTGACTAAATCTAATTCAACTCTAAGAAATTAACTCTGCTATATTGATTTATCATCATCACTGTCTATTAGTCAATTCTAAACCCCTAGACCTTGTGACGAATAAAGTATTCCAGTAAGTGCAGCATTTTAAATTCCATTAAATTGCATTCTGCTTTTTAAACTCAATTATCATGAAATCAATTGTAAAAATTCTTCCTACTAAGAAGTACGAAGAAAATAATAGTTCTAACTTACAGCAAATGCTAGAGTTTTATGCTCTTGTATGATATATGGTATCCTGCTAGATCTACTTAAAGCAGGGTGAAAGATTCTTAAGGTCAGCTAAAATACTCTAAGAATACCATGTATTGAAATGAACAGATTTAGAAACAGTTTCCATTTTAATTTAAACAGTTAGCCTTGTAAAACATATGAGGCTTTCCAACGCTTGAGAAATGCCAACTATGGGACAAATAGCATGGTGCAAGAGAAGCCTGTAAAATCTGACTTGATTGTCTGTGGTTGAAGGTTGAATTGCAGAAAAGAGCTCTGGAAACTGAGGAACTATGATATGATTTCTAGCTGAATTTTTTGGGTGCATTTTCTTATGCAAGATTCTACAAAGAATACTGTGTGTAGTTAATTCTTAACCCTTACTGAAGTCTTCCTTAGAAAAACCATACCCCATGGGAACCTCTGCTGGTTTATTAATGATGAAGCAACTAGGACACTTCATATTATAAACCATTCACAGTTTTACGAATTTCTACAGTATATTAGGAAAAAAAAAGTACTGCATCGAAATGCGTTACAGTGGAAAGGAAACCCCACTGTAACCATCTGTAAGCAATATATTTTAACATTTCGTAAGACATTTGATATGTTAAAAAAAAAAGGATTGCATTTTGCTTATTAAAAAATCATGCATATTCAGAGAAATTGCAGAAGATTCAAACTAGAGACAAAGAGATGTTTCTCCTTCTCTCAAAGTAAAGTGTGTCTTTTGAGTATTTATGACCATCATTGGTAAATAATGTACTTTTTTGTCAGGGAGTAACTAGATCATTACTAACAAGAGCCTCCTGTACTTTCCTGTAGAGGAAACGATTTTAACTGAAATTTCAACCAACTAAACTCAGCAATCATTTGAAATAACGGAGCATGACAATGACTGAGGTGGTACTTTTCTAGGGGCTTGACAGCTCAGGTATATCTACATTGACAGAGAAAAAACTTTTTATTACTGGCAGCCTAAAAACTGTGTCAGATTTATTTTCCTTCTGATGACTCTTGTCCAAGGCATTTTAAGGTCAATATTCTTTCTGCACTGTGCCCCTTATAAAACTGAGTTATTTTGTTAAATTTCTCATTGGAGAAGTTCAGAACTGAAGAAAGTGTGTGTGTGCATGTGTGTGTGTGTGTATGTTTCTAGGCTTCCCTGCAATCTTTAGCTTCAGAAAACGAGAACTTCGAAACCTCTATCAAATGCTCCTTTTGCATCTTTACAACTGTTTGCATCGCAAACAATTATCTGAAAAGGGTCAGTCATCAAACAAAATTATTTTTTCATTGTGAAGGCTTCTTCATTCTCTTTTAATTTTTGTGGGATTTTTGCTAAAGGGGAGAGAGAAGTTCTGTGATCACAGCTGAGAAAGGTGCGACCTTGCTGACTTTGGAAGTTTCTCTGCCCTGTGTTTCCAAGTCTACCATATGAAACAAATGCCCTCCTTATCATCTTGATTCTGGACTTTGTTATAAGCTTCCAATATGATGGTTTTGTAAAAAAGGGTGCTAGTTACACCCTTCTTACTCTACTCTCTCCAAAAGGAAGCTCTTCCTTATACCTATAGGCCTTTTTGTAGTCTGTGTGCTTTGCTTGCTTCTTGAATGATTTCTGAGCATTTGTTTGAGTGAAATAGACACTGCATTCCTGTTGAATGGAGTCAGAGAAAGTCCTCTGCAAATTTCCCAGCTTCCATGAAAGCTAAGATGGATAGATTTTTACCTCTTTGGTTGATTGTATTTTCTTTGAGGGTTTCTGTTAGTGACTTTGTTCTTTAGTTTAGATTATATGAATTCTCCAGAAGTGCTATCACAGCTTTTGGGAATAAATTAGTTTTGTGGGACCTTTTTTTTAACAGGGAACTTTATTAATGGACAAGCACTTCTCCTAATTTGACCTATATATGAGTGTCATAAATTGAGCATTATTTAGGTATATATGTTCATGTTTGTTTAAGCCTCTTCATACACTCCCATTTTCTTTTCAAGCAGTTGCTTAGGGACCACTTGATTTCACAGGATGGAAATGTATAACTGTATGGTATTTTGAATATGAACCTTCAGATTTATTGAAACATTTGTTACTAAGGCCAATGAACATATCATTCAGAAAACACCAATGAAAAGTAATTAATGGAACCCCCATAATATAAATTTTATTTATGTATTAACCCTGAAATAATACCTATTTATCACAGTACTGCATATATAATTTTATTTACCATTCTCTAGGGCACTGGAAAATTAACTGTTTTTCAGTATTTTTAAAAATGATTCTGATGCCTTAATTTATTAGGTTTTTAAAATATCAGAGTATGTAATTAAGGATTTATCTAAAAGTCACCAGTAAACAACTACTTATTTTAGTCTTGGTGTTATTAATTGATTTTAATGGAAATTAGTTGTCAAAAGTTCTTTGAAGATCTGGAAGTAAATTACTTGTTTCCAATTCTGCAAAGACTAGAATGAAGTAATCTGTCTGCATACATGAGTTCGGTAACTAAATCTTTCTAGGGATCTAGTCTGTAGTAATTCAAGATTTTACTATAAAATTCTGGAGCATTTGGTCAAGAATTCATGCAGGATGTTGGTGGTAAAACTAACAAAAGAATTCTTGACACAGTTCATCCTTTCATCTTCCAGAATAATCAAAAAGTCTCCCACTTGTGTCACAGGGTATTCACTCTTTGTATTTAAACTGCTTACAGTCCAGGTATTGGCTATTTGAACAGTGATGAGCAAAACATTCAAAGAAGAGTTTTTCTCTGTGTTCAGAAGAACACTTCCATTTATCATGGAAATTTACAGATCACTAATACAGACTAAAATCTACAAGTCTAGTTAAAAATGAATGTGCATAAGCTACTGTATAAAGAAGAATCAGAACCAATAGTGTTTTGAATAGTGTATATCTTTCAGTCTGGTAAAATGAATACTTAGTATTTCTCTTCTTATTTCATCCCTTTATAATTTTGAATTGGGAGTAAGCTGCACCTGATAGCTCATCAGTGATCTTTATCTTCCTCTTGTTTCACAAGATTTGTTGCCTCACTGAAATTACTTTTAATGAAAATAGTTTTAATTAATTACTTGCATAGAATGAGATGCTTAGTTAAAGGAATTTGTTCTAGATTTTTTAAAATTTAAATTGGCATTTTGTCTAGCAAGCTTTTCTCTCTTAAAGGAGTACAGGTTCAGAAAATACGTGTCAAGTCACTGAACTCAGTCAGCTGTTAATGAAGAATCTTTTCATAAACTTGTTGAGCTCCCCTGACTCTGAGATCGCTTTTGGAAAAATTAAGCATTTGCTTCCACAGACTGTTACAGAATCCCATGGGTCTCATGTACAGCTATCAACTTCTGATTTTCTCAAAGTTCCTTTATACATTTTCTCATGGGCACCTTATACAAAATTTGCCCAAAACATCATTTGGTTTAAATGACGTGTTCTCAACCAGTTGCTCTTTGCAATAAGAATAGAAATGAATTTGTTCAACTTCAACAGTGAGCATTGATCTGGAAAAGCAAAAAAAAAGGAAGAAGTGGCAAATCCATTTAGGTTAAGCATTCTGGAGACACGCTTTTATGAAAGCAGCGCCATGGCGATGAACACTTCTTGACACTAAGTCCAGAGTTTTAAATCCTTGAAAACATACATTCAGGACATCAGAGACAACCTTTGGAGTCTGATGCTGGTTCGGTGCTGCCCTGACTGAAGGGACCCTGGCAGGGCCCATCGAGGCACCTGTCCAGGGGAGGATGCTGGCCAGAGCAGCCGTTGCTGACACTTCTGACAAACACCTGTGCTAAGCAGAGGTCTCCTGCAGGGAGCACAGGATTCAAGCTAAACAGTCTTGTGGGTTGAGAGAATTAAGTGGCTGCTATAAGTGAAACGTTGAACCCACTTGCAAGCTTTAATTTAGGCTCTCAAAGTAACAAATGCTTGTATATTGTGCCTTTTTTTTGCCATTCATCTCAATATACCTTTTGTTTTTGATGGTATTTCTGCTTCTGTTAAGTCTCCTCGAGGGAATGTAATCATATAATAACATTTTCCACAGTAAAATTCACTACCATCTTAAATTATGAGAACATTAAAAAACACTCTGCACTTCTGAACCTTATCTGCTCAGCAGCTTTTTGCCTTCTGAAATAACCGTGGTTTGTGGATAGTGGTACTTTTCACTCCTAGTGATAAAGAAAGCAAGTACTTGTGCTGAAAATGTGCATGGAGACCAAAAGGTGAAAAACACCATCTGTGACCTAATCTGCATCTGTTCATTGGCCACTGAAAGAGGAGGAATGTTTTGATTTACTAGCCAGAGAGCTTTCTCAATTTTCTTGTCAAGAAATATCTTTAAACTGCAATACAGTTATGACAGCTTGGATAACAGCATTTAGCTATACTCTCCAGCAGCTTTTAGATTTTACATGCTATATGCCTAGACCTGTCAGAGGGACCTGTGTCAGACACAACACTTCTAAAAAATTTTTATCTTTTTCTTGCGCTTACTGAATGTGAATTCTCCTAGTCACTTGGTTTGAATTCTAGAATTTTTACCCCACAGATGTGGACTTTAATATAATTTAAATATTAATAGAGACTGAAGCACGAGGCCTTCATTATTATTTAAAAAAAGTTGAAAAGGAATATTCCTCATGCAATAAATACATTGCCAACATGTATGCATTTCCAGATGCTGAAAGATAGATAAGCAGCTTGTTTTCTGTAGTTGTGGAGGTTTTTTTCCTGTGGGTTTCTTCTCCGTGCATGTTTTGGGTATTTTTTAATATAAGATTAATATTTTTTAATGACAACATCTATTAGCTAATAGATCTTAAAACAGTGAGTTAAGAAGTAAAGAGTAGTACGTGTTTGTCTTAACAAACATCAGGTCTTCATGTGACTCTGCTTGTAACACCCAGATTGCAGATGGTTAATTTTGTTTTTTAACATAATGGGATCAATTTTAATAGAATACGCAATGTTCTTCAAATGCTGTGAGCTGTCAAATAAAATTCTGTTTACATTCTTGTCATATATGCTCATATGTTTGTACAGAGAACAATATAATTAGCCCAGGGCCTGTTTCTATTTCTTGTTTAATATTGTTCTTCATGCCTTTTGGGAAGTTAAGCTTGTTGGCAGAAAGATATTGACCTCAACAGCAGTGACTTATCACTGTCTTTCTGCTTTTTTTCTACTGCTGTCTATGAGTGTCACGATAGGTGTGGACTGAATTTGCAGCATTGCTATAAAGTACATTTTCCTTTGATGGAAACACCTTTTTTTAGCCCAAATGTCTGGTGAACTTTGTGTTGCTGTACAAAGTAAAGATTGCCATGTATGTATTCACAGTAATTTATCATACAGGAAATATATATTAAGGAAATAAATATTTTTCAAAATATCACATCATGAGCCACTCCTGCACAGCTCTGCTTTATACTTTATTTTCTATAGGCTTTTGGTTAAGGCCAGAATTTATCATACCTACCACAAGCAGGCCAGAACTGAGGCTTGTCATCTAAGCTCTCTTCCATAATCAACTTTTTGAAGAATAGTTTGGTCTTTCCATCTACAGGTAAGTGTTCAGGCCTTGGTGAGATAAATTACCTTCCAAAGGCATTCTAGAATTTTAACGTCATCTCTATTTTCATGAATCTTACCAATTATTATGCAAATGAAATTTATTGTTCAAGAAAATTCATATGTGTTAACTCAATTATGAACTTGCATGCCACTCATGTGCCTTTCAGACTCTGAAAAGCCCAAACATGAAACTAGTGTCTCTTTAGAGGTTTTTCATGGCGTTGCTTGCCACAATAAAAGCTGACAGTTTGCTCTAATAAGGTTTGGAAAAAATGTTTTTCCTCAGTGTCTATGAACTAGCTTAACTTATTATTACTTACTGTATGATAAGGTATGCCTTCGATTAATTTGATAATCCCCAACCCCCTTGCTGGAAGAGGTAGTGATGCTGGTTGCTGTTCAGGACTTTGTCTCTCTTGTCCCATATCCCTTAGTTATCTCTTGCTGTATCTGAAGAGACCTAGTCTGTGCTGTTGTTTTTCTTACAGAAGCTTCCATTCCAACTCTCTCTGCTTGGGACTGGACTCACACATAACGGTTAAAATGGAGGTGAGTTATGGTTCCGTAACCTGACCGTGTTTCATTTTGTTGCAAACTTTTGTGTTTTTTTATCTAATATATAATGAATTTTCTCTTCACTGTTGAGCATGGAACTGTCGCTTTAGTAGTTTTGTCAATTACTACTCTGAAATCAGATATTTAAGTGACGACACCTCTTTTTGTATAGAATTCAGACTGTTTTATAATAATTTTAAAATTATCTGCATTGACTTTCATCTACTATTTATCACCCATTCAGAAGGGTCCTCTGCAGTTCTTTACATTTGACCTTTGCCTTGTCTGTCTTGAATAACTTCAACAACAGTTGTTTTTACTTCATAGTTTATCCCTTGTTTAGAGAACTCATTAAAGGGCCGAACAACCAGTTACCAATTTTTACCTTTCTTATTCTGTGTGAGTCCCAGCAGGTGACTGTTTCTTTCTGCTGTACTTCTGGACGGCTTCAGTTTATGCTTTCTTAAGTCTAAAAATTTTTTACTATTTTCAGTATTTTAAGGTCTATCTCAGATGTCTTTGCTAGCAATGGTGATATGAAAGATCATCTGTGCTTGTGATGCCTAGTCAAGTCCATTTTGGAGTAAGGTTAGTTAGATTTGAACTATACCATTGGGGAAATTCCACTTGTAATGGAAATCTTTCAGTGGGGAATCAATATCTGAGTTTACTTTGCAAAGAACATTACAGATATAGTCTGTAAGTCTCTCTTGTACGTACAGTCAGTATTCTGAGTTCGTTATTATCATCTGCTTCCATGTGTCCTCTTTTTCTTTTTATTATTAAGGCGAGTCAGTTTATTACTTCAATTAAAAAAAACCTGCCCAGAACACAAAAATCAACCATATAATAATTTTGAGATGTCAGAAGGTAAATTGGTAAAATTTAATACTTTTGGAGTCATTGTCATTAGTGAGTAAAAAGTTAAAAAAAATATACAATTTCCTCATGTAGAGAAGGAACCCAGAATAAAGAAGCCCCTGGGCAATTACATCCTTATGACTTGTGCACCTGACCCTCATGTGCCTTGCGCATATCTCCTCACCAGATGGTGATTTTTGGTCTGGGGTTTCCTTCCACCTTATTGGGTTCTTTCCCTATGTCTGTGCAGGTGGACTGCTCTTATCTTGAGGAGTTGCAGCTTCTGCTGGCTGCTGTAGTCTCCTGTAGTCCCTCTCTTCTGGTTTGCGTTTCTGATGCCCCTGCTCTCTGGCAGAGCACAGGAAACTACTAAAGCCCTAGACTTGGGATAACCATTACCTAGCAACAATCAAAACATCAGTGTATTATCTATGTTCTTGTACTAAAGGCAAAACACAGCATTGTACTAGCTACTAGGAAAATTACTCAGAAAATTAACTTCATGCCAGCCAAAACCATCACTAGGTGTAAATTCAGAGCTATGGGCCTAAGGCTTCATCTAAACCAGCTACTCATGCTGAGCCAGTAAAGCTGGGCAAACAACATACCAGCAACACGATATTATAACTATATGTAACTCATTCCACTGAAAATGTAGCTGTTTATGTTAAACAACTAATATCTCTCAATATCTGTTAAAACTTTCCCCAGGGGATCCCAGTTACCGCTTCTTTTAGGCTCTCCTCAGACCTCTTTGCAGACTCTTTCTCACTTCATAATATTGCTGTAGACTTTCCCCTATTTAAGTTAGAGCCAGCTTTCTAAAAAAGAAACTATTTTAAGCTGTTTTGCCAAGATCTGATTTAACCATTTATCTTCCTTAGATGGACAGACACGTGAAGCCAAGTGAATGCAAGAAACACTCTTCTTGTCTAACAAATCAGCCGGAAAGCAAACTGTTAGCAAACCTCAAATCATCATGCCTACAAACAGTAATATTTTTCCAGCTTAACAGGGATTTTCCAGTAGTTCGTAATAATCAGTTTTCAGACTTGAAATTTCAGCTGCTTGCACCTGTCATATACACTGGAAAGGCGATGAAAGCTTCCTGCAAGCTTAATTGTAAGTCTAAAAAAAAAACAAAACAAGGCATAGGATAATTTTTTTTTTTTTTTTTTTTTCCCCTTCCTTCAACAAGAAGGAAATTATTTCCTTTGTTACTTAACTTTATTATCTTATCAGATGACACAGCTATATTCATGAATGAAAGGGCATTCTAAACCCTTGGGACAATCCATAGCGGATCAGAAAAAGCAGCTTTACTTGGATCCTTAGGTGCTACTTTATTAAAATGATAGCCAGGGATCAAATCCCAGCTATGGAAATATTTGAGTCTGACATCTACTGTGTGAAAGTGGGGAGCTTTTCTGAACTCTACAAATTAAAGCTCTTGCAGTCACAACTCTCCACTGGGCATTTTTTACAAATGTAATTGAAGATGCCCAAGGTGATTATTTAATCAGCCCCTTCTCCGGCTCATTAAAATTCACCACGACTCTCACAGCTGCCCGAGTCATTGGGGGAAATCTGATGTAGGATTGTCTCACAGAAATACTGCCTGGTTTCAGCACAATCCAGTGTCTCACTTGATCATATCTGTCAGAATACTCTTCATCCTTGGAGAGCATGTTAGCATAGCATAAGACCACATATTACTTTTTCTCTTTGCCTTTAGGGCTGTTCCCGTTAAGTCAAGTGAGTGTGCGACTCAGTTTCTAGCCTCTGTTCTCCTCAGAGGCTCTGAGACAACATGGAGGCAGTTTCCAGCTAACCTAACTTTTCCACCAGATTCTTTTCCTACTAAGTGCCTTTAATTGATCTTACCTACCCAGTCTTTGGTCCTCACTGAAAAGGGATTCTGATAAACATAAATTGCTCCTGGGATATTTATGCTATTATACATCCCTTTACTCTTAAAAGTGCAATTGCATGATGACCTATGCCATCGTAGTGTTTGAAGCTACCATAGGAAATAACTCATGCAGAGATCATAGTCTTCTAGAATTTCCTTGAAGATATATATTCAGCAGAAAATCCTAGTAGAATAAGCCTCTTTCTGTGCAATACTAGTATTTTAATGATGGCCTCAAATTAGTGCATTCCTAGAGGTAGTGGTTACTGTAACAAAACTTAATTTCATTTGCAGGAGGACCACACACCATGATAGTTGGATTTTTAATATTTTCAGAGTAGTGCGTTTCACATCCTGCACTAAAAATTCTCACTCTCTTTTTCAGTACTTGTCTTTGGTAGTGTGAAAGACTACTTTCAAGTCTCCAGCAGTTTTTTCCCTGTCAGTGCCAGCTTATGACAAACCTTTCGGTAGCTTTTCATATCTGTCATTCGTGTCATCACTAGTGGTGTCCACATAGTACTGCTATTCCCTCCTAATTTGTCTTTGATGTTTTGCTTGAGTTACTCTTCCAGCAGTTCTTCCTCAGCTTTGTTTACAGCTGTCACTTGGTATTGGGCATGGCAGAAGGGACCTCATTTTACTTATGTAACACTGGCAGCTTATTTGCACCACAGACAAGCGGAGTTTTATTTATTCATTTAAGCTACTTTACTAAGCTCACCTTTTTGAAGTATTTTATTTGGAGTAAAGTAGTAACCATGAGGTTGTAAACTAAACTTTAAGGCTAATACCTTTAAGGTAACTCTGATTTCAGCTTTCGCATCAGTAGCTAAGATTATTGTGTCCTATAGGCTTATACAGTATATTATCCTGCTTTCCTACCCGGTAATAAGATTTCCTTGTTAAACCACTTCCAGAAGAATATATGTTGCAGAATTCACTCATAACCTGTCACTAGTCAGAGGTCTGATCTTCCGTGATGTGGGTTCATAATTTACAAACAATATCCCTGGTAAACAAAAATGTATAAATTGCCATTCCTGCCACTAACCCATGCACCAATCTGCATAGGACGCTAGGTCCAGTCTCACTTGCATTTCTTCATATAGAGTGGAAAGCATTTTTGCTCTCTTGAAACTTCTATGTGATGGTGATGAAAGAGAGTTGGGTCTTGGCCAACTCCTTTCTTTGCAATTGCCTCTTTGCAATTGCCTCAATCCCCCCTTCCTTTCCAATTGCCTCTGGTGGGCAATGCGATTTGTCCTAGGATGGGAACATCACGTGGGAATTGCAGGAGGAGCCATCTGGATGCTCACATAATTGGTGCATTATCCACAGGGATGGGGGACCTGTGATGGCTGACTTTGTTACCCATCATCCTTCAGCTGGGTATAAAGTGCTGCTGGACACTGGGCCAACTGGGCCAACAGGTCTCTTGAGGTGTCGGGCAGCTTCTGAGTGTCTCACCCCACCCCTTCTCCCTGCAGGGACTCCTGCAGGCTATGTCCAGCCTGAAGATGGGGACAGGTGAGTAAAAGTGCTGAGGTCCGGTCACATACGGAGATAAAATCCTAAAGCAGCTACATAGGTGCTTTCTTGCTTTGCAGCTGTGCATCCTGCAAGGCCAAAGGCTGCAAACCTATGCGTTTCCAGCTGAACCTGCTGATAACCCTTTAGACATGCTTATAGTACATACTTCACTGGCAATATTTAGATTCTGTATTAGCAATAAATCTAAACATAATCATCCACATAATCAGTGTCGCATTTCTCGTGCCTGACTGAGTCTTTTCTCTCAACTACTCTGCTCTACTTTACCACTGTATTTACAGTAGTCAAATAATGGACTGGAGTCCAACACAAATTGGCAACCTGGCCTGCCTTTCCCTCCTGTAAGATACACAGGTGCTCATATACCCTTTCCAGAGACAAATATGACATCAAAGTGAGAATATAACTTAAAGATATGTACACACATTATCAATTTTTTCTAGCATTTACAGCATAGTTAGAACTAATGTCACTGATTCTTACAGTATGTTTTGAGGCACTGACTGCTCTGGACAAGTTTTACATGTAAACATAGGGAACTAAACCACTAGAATGCAGGAAAACTTCAGTATTGAATAAACGTTCTTTAAAAGCAAATCTTATATTTTGGTGATAAGACTATTATTTTTGAAGCTGTCAAATTTGATTCTATAATAGCAAAAAGTCTTAAATCCATAGCATTTACATGTGTGTCTCTTTGTCTATTCTGCTCTACATTACCTGGTGTTCAATGATTTCTGCAACAATCAAAATGACATTTATGGTGTGCAATAAGTGTCAGGTCCATGGAAAACCTTAAATCTATGAGTTTCTGAAATGCTGTAGTTTTTAATCACAGTAATTGACATACCGGTCACTTGGAGACTTTATTCATACAGACTTTGTAAGAACAAATGAAACCTTTCTAATAGTGCATGAAAACAATAAATCAGTCATGGGAATCTAATGTTATTTACATATATTCAAAAATATTTTTATTTATTTTTCAAAAATACAGTACAAAATTAATTATACAAAAAATCCCACTATTTTTATTGTGACTTACCTGCTAATTAGAGCCTTTCACAACTCTGCAATAGATTTATACTGCAGTAGATTTGAAGACCTACAGAGAAATCTATTATCAACAGCATATAGTTTGAAGTTCTTAAAAAAAAGTAAATTTTAATCAGATATATTAGTCAGATGAAAATACATATTGATTAATTATCAAACTGGTCTTCTTTCTGGTAGTGTCAAGGTTAAAGCTATGCCACAGTATAGTGCAAATTCCTCCAAAGTCTGATTCAGTGGATACTCTTGTTACCTATATTAAATTGTACACAGTAGACCAATAAAAAAATCTGATTGATCTATCTCATTATAGTTTTGATGGCTTCTGAAGCACTAGCTATAAAATGAGATAACTGGAAAATCAAAGTTTTAGTGACCTCTGAGTACTCTTCATTAAGTAGGTTGATCTAAATCAGGTTATTTTGAATTTAGATAGTATATTCACAACATATTTTATGTAACAGATGCCATCTATTTGTGAATAGCCTCCCTTTCCTGTTGAACAATAGCACCTAAAAAGGAAAAGTCTCCAAGTATAAGTAAGTGTTTGGGTATAAGTGAGTGTTTGGGTATTAAAATCTTCAGAGAGACTATCCACCTGCAAACCCTAAGTTTGAAAATATTCCAAGTTTTCCACAACTACACATTTTCCCATGTCTCTTATTTCGATGATTTCTCAGTTATTGGTTTGTATAGTGAAAATCTGCACCTGCAGAATTGAAAAGACCACCTCATATAGTCAACTCATCTATAAGGATTACTCTGGGAAGAAGACAACAATTCTGGTTTTTTTCTGTTTAGAGGAAAATGAATCTACATGTTTGCTTTACCTCAGACATCTTTCGTATATTTAGAAATAATGCTCATGAATCAGAACCATAAACTTTTATCGAAGTCATTAATAGCAAATTCAGCTATATAAATTCCTTGAGTGTTTATTTTCAAACTATCTGACAACCTCTATGAATGCTTTGATTGCAAGTACTTGAAATCAGCACAGATGCTTACAGTTAAGTTTCTACGTTGTTATCAGATGGTAAAAGATATTATTTTAGAAAGTTTTACCATTTTTGTTCGAAGCTAAACTGTGACCTCATTTATTCCATTTCCGAATGTAATAAAATATTTTGACTAGAGGAGCAATTCACAAAGCTACTGGGTGCTCTTGATAACTCTGGCTCGATTTGTAAAGGGGATTTGATGTTTTCTTCATAGACATAATAAGTTTTCTTGAGAAGTATTAAAGATGATTCAGAGTGTCTTAAGTGAAAATGTATCTCACTAGTGTTAATTTGAACTAACGAAACATATTGAATTAGTCAAAATTCAAGTGTATTGATTCATTCAGGTTAATCCTGTGGCAGATTTTTACAGTGGTATCCCTCTACTGGAATGGAGTGCATCAAGCAACTATCAGGAAGGAGAGGGTGGTAATTTCACTAGAATGGTGTCAGAGGATGTTGTTGAATCGTCCTTTTCTTGATAAGAGGTAACAGTGTAGAGTTTACTGGCCTTACTGAAGAACTTTCTGAATTTATTTTCCTCTGAAAACTTCATAAACAAACGTAAATGCTCACATGTTGAGACTTGCCCTAGTTTCAAAACCAAGACGGCTGGAGCCTAAACAATCTCTCTGTGATGTCTCACATCTGGGTCCTGACAAGAAGCAAGCCTCTGAGATAAGCAGGTTTTGGTGGCACATGGTTCCCCTGTATTAACAAGCCTTTGGTACTATCACCCATCACTCTTTGTTGCTCTGATCTGTGGATCTGGCACAGCCAACCCAAATGCTTCCCCTGTCAGAACTTGTAGCCCTACACTTGTTTTTCAGCTGAATATTTATAGAAGAAAGGACCATCATCCTCTCCCACAAGTCACAAGCCAGTCCAGGTTCCACCATTGCAAGACTCCCTATGTCTGCTTCAGCAGACGTGCTTGTTCCTCCTTCTGTGCTCTATATCTTCTGGGCTCTGCACTTTGGGATTCCCATAAAGAGCTTGCTGCCTCCTGTTTATCCCACCCACTAATGCAGTCTGGACTCTGTGCAAATCATGCTGCTGTTACTCTCCACGGCAGTGCGAGGTACAGGAGAGCCCTGAACAGCCAAATCCTGACATGGGTGTGAGTTGAAGTCTTCGACCTTTGAGTCACTCCAGACATGGCTAGTGACTTGTGGTGCCACCTTTGGATTCCCAGCTCTGTCAGTAAAATGCAGCCCTGAGCAAAGCCGCCGGGACACCAGGTGCATCTACACTGCCAGGTGAGTACTGCCTGCGGAAGCTGCTGGCAGTGCTCTGGTTGCCAGCACTTCTCTGCTGTCAGCTGAACAGGAAGCTGAATGCAACCTTGCTGTTCCCCCTGGAAACTTCTTTCTTATATTAGTACGTCCGCACACTGGCCGGGCTGAGATGGCAGCAGCGTGTCCAGCGGTGCCCAACACAAAGGGAGAACACCCTGTGGCACCTTGGTGCCTCGCTAGCCAGGCTCCCAGCCCGTGTGGTGGAGGGCACGATGCCTAGCGTGCCTGGGGCTTGTGGATAGCCCAGGCGTGGCCAGAAATAAATGAGCGGAGGTGGCCCTTCCACCGGTGTTCCAAGGGTTTGTTGTAGAAGCTCCCTGGAAGGGAACCAGAAGCGAAGAGGACAAGACAGTAGCCTGAGTGGGCTCTAAAGGGACACAGGGAAGGGGGGGGGGGTGACATAGCAGGGACCTGTAGGAGGAGGGGAATGGTGGGACGGGTCTGGTTACCTTTCCTTGAGAGGTACTGGCAATGGTTGTCACTTCTCAGTCGTGCAGACCGAACCCGCCTCAGATCTCAGGAATTAAATGGCAGAAGCCATCCTCACAGAGGGGTGTCTTACTCTTTGGAACCAGCCCACCAAACCTCTTTTTCTGGGCTCTGTGGCCCTCTGGTCATTCTTGTGTTTGGTTCATTCACCACAACACTTTCTTGTGGCTCCAGCTGCACTTCACACCTTGTGCATGCCTGACACCCACTCCTCCCTTTGCTTTGTGCTCCAAACAGAATGCCATACCTGGGCCTGAGATGCTCAGTTGCCAATAGCCAGTTTTTAGCATGTGCTACTTTGCTTAAAAAACCCCGTTTATGAACAGGTAGCTTTTTTTTTTTACTTGTCTTTAAATAACATAGGTACACCTGGTAAATAATGCACACAACTGAAAACCATGTGATATTAAAGAGTCCCAAGAATATCCCAAAAAATGTGGCAAACTGTCAGATTTACAGCTTTAGGCTGGCAGGATGTAGGCAGGCCTCAGGGGAGAGCCCCACTCTGCTGCACACCTCTGTTGTAATGTAACTGTTCTAACTTTGACAACCTAGGATTTAAAAAAAGTTGTGACTGTTTCTCACCCTTAAAAAATTTACTTTCTGAATACCCTTCCACTTTTTTCTTTCTCCCTGTCTTTTTTTTCCTGGTGACCTCTATCTGAAAGGATTTATGAATTAAACCAGTAGAATGGAGCCATCTCTTTCAAAAAGTAGTCAGCTTCCCCATTTCCTCAAAAGCTGTAAAAAGGACAAATTTTTTTTTTTGTTCTATATTTTCTGCAGCTCAAAACAATTGAGAGGAACTGACAATGATTACACTAGAGAAAGATAATCTGTACTTTAGTTTTATTGAGTGTAATGAAAGGAAAAAAAGAGTGAAGAAAGGAACATCACACAGAAGAAAGCATGTATTTCAACCTCACTAAAATCAGCAAATATGGAAATCATATGTTACAGACCATGCAAAGTGGAATTGCCTGATGAAAGTGCTACTCTTCAGCCTAATTTAAAATTAAATTTTTATTACACAGAATATCAAAAGCAAAAGTTGTTGTACAACATTTTTTATCTGAGTTTTAATGAAATCTTTCCCTTTTCTTCTCTTCAAAAAAGCTTGCCATTTCAGCAATATTTAAATAATTAAATCTGTGTTAAGAAAATCATACTTGTTAACTTGGGCTACACCAAAGCGTTCATCTTATTCCAGTTCTCCAGCTCTAGCAGAAGTCACTATGGAGCCTGTGAATACAGGACAAGAACAGACTGAAACTTCAGCTTCTAGCAATCCAGGACTCTTTATACCAGATATAATATTTGCATAGCTCTTGATAGACCTATTTGATAGGTGGTTATTTGGTGGATATTTTATGGAAAATTCTTCCATGAATTTGTTTTCATCCTTTGTGAGGACTTCTACCGCTTAGAGCAGGTAAAATGTCCCGTAGCAACGAGAGCCATATGGTAGTTGCAGCTTATACAAGGAAGCATCACATTCTGTTTTAATTCTGCTACTTTTGGACTCCTATTTTTTGTGTTCAAAGAAACAATGAGTTCCTGGTTATCTTCTCCTGTGTTTGATACATATATTTGGGATAAACGCATATCAAAGTGCATACGTCTATATATATTCTTCTGTCCAAAACCACTGTAATATTGCTATCTGGTTCAAAAATGAGAAATACCAACTAAAAAAACCCCACTGAATTTCTGCAAGGAGACAAATTTTATCATTACTATGATGTTAAATTAGGTACCAATTTACTTGTAAAACCTCATCAAATTCAATTTCATCTATGAAAAATAAATGCTGTAATTTGGAAAGGATTGCTGTTTTTCTCACTCACATCTGTGTGAAATTGGATCTATTGAGTCTGTGCTTTAACTGCAAAACTGGTGCTTAACTGCACGGGATATGTCCATAATTCTACTTGATTGATAAAAGTCATAAATTTATAATGTCTCTACTTGAGCTAAATAATTTAAAATTCAATATATTAATGAAAAATATGGAATTAAAATGATTTGATCAATGCATCATCTCTACATCTCACTTCCCCTGTGCAAATGTGAGATGGAGTTAAAATGCAGCTCTACTGGACTCATTAGGTAATATTCCTTTTCTCCTCTCCTTGAAAAAGCAAGTTCTACTAGTTGGTGTTTTTTTAGACACTTCCAAAACTGACTACAGGGGAAATCCTCCGGCAGGCTAGGATTCCTCAGCTGTGATTAATCTGGTTGTGCTCACTTCTGGTGTTCTGTTTCACGTTGTCCCATCATTTAAGACCAGTCTTCTTCTAGGCCTTTTATGCTTTGGAAATTACTTGTGAAAAGAAAGTTGAATTTTCCAACTGTCTGCATCTACATAAAGAGGTGATGAATGGAGGCAGCAGAGATGCAGCTGAGGTTTACCTATTTTACCTGAAGAAGACTAGGCCAAGGGCAAAGACTGCTTGCAAAAATTAAAAATGCATAAAACAAAACAAAGAAATTACTGAAAGTCAAACCCATGAACATACAGTATCAAGAATAATTATTGTTGTGTGTGCAAAAGCCAAGATGTGCTTCTATCTTACAAGCTTTGTCTTGATTACAGTGACTATGAAAATGACTAAGTTTATAAATGTTAATATCAAAGCCCTTAATTTCTATAATATTTTAAAAATTACACACTTTCTTAGGAAATTAAACAAGTCATAATCCAAAAGGGTGACATAAACTGATTTCTAAATATAATCATCCTGAAAGCAATGGACTCTGGGAATTGAATAATGTTTTCAATCAATGTGCCATTGAACAGTTTTCATGAAAAACAGTAAAAACAAAGCACTAAACTAATTAAAATTCAGAATGGAGAGAAACACTTACTTGGGGCATTTATAATTACTTTTAGTATTCATAAGTTTCCTGTGCTGGAATCAAATATTCACGGCACAATAAAAAGGTCCATTTTGAGTCTTATAATAAATATGTAATTTAAATGTTAAGTACAAAATAGTTTCTGAACCAGGCCTTTCTCCCTTTCGCCTCTCCACAGACTGGATATTTTTTCTTTTGGTCAGCGATGAGAACTACCTCCATTTTGGTTTTATGGGTTTATAACTTTCAGTAACTGCAAGGTGACACGGTTATAGTGTGCTGTTCAATGTCATCTATCTGTATTTTCCTGTGTAAATCCCCAAAGGCAGAGCTGAATGCATGTGTGTATATGTGTCTCTGTGAGTTTAATTTGCAAATCTCTCCTTCAAGTCTGGCTCAAAATTTATAAACATGGTAATCTTGTGGGAGTGAAAATAAAGATTATACAGGGTTGCATGTTCTCTGCTGGATCATTTCACTCTGCTGGAATTTGTCTCTTCAAATAATTTAATTCACCTTTTAAAAACACCTCCAAAAGAAAGAGGCACATTATTGAAACTGTAACATTTCAGAGAATACTGCAAGTAGAGATTCATTTGTGGAAACTTGTTTTAAACTACAGTTTCCTTTTTTTTTTAATGTGGCTTCCTCTACAGATAATCTGTGAAGTCATATAGGAGATGCCAGATGTTTAGAAATATTAATATTGCAAAGGCATGCAACACTCCTGCTGTGGCACAAAGGCACACAGAGAAAAAACAATGAACAGTGCAGCTAAAAGCTTTAGGCTCATTTAAATTTAATAGGCTCAGAATTTGTAGATGCTATAAAAGAAGCAGCAGACAGAGGTGTTTTATTGGTTAATTCTTCATGTCTATAGATATTTTAGATTTCTAAGCTTTAATATGTTGAACTAGGCCACTGACATGAGTCTTACTAAAGCCAGTGGAACAACTTATGGTAAGAAAGGAATATTCCTGTCGATGAATACGGGTCACCATGTAGGTCTGTATCTATACTTATGTTGCAGGAATCAGAAATTAATATTTCCAGTGCCATATTGGTACTCAAAAGGGATAGTCCTTGAGATACCACTCATCAATGCTACAAGACTTTCCATCTTCAGAAGAGAATCAATGATCAGAAGGACTCAAATATTATGTATTCAGAGACTTGAATGTGATATATTCATCAGAGAATACTAATGCTCTTACATACAGGGGATGTCCATATTCTATAGAACTATTCTAACTTTCTGGATTCTTTCTGAGATTTTTTTTTCCTGAAAATAGACGCTGAAGTAAAAGATCTTTTTCATGCCTATTTTTTCCTGCACTGCATATCAGCTTTTCCTAGGTTTTCCTGAAACGACTTTTCTCTCTTCTACTCTTCCACTTTCTGAACATGCTGAGGTTAGTAATTTTAATATTGCAGATAGAATTGGCCTGAACTTGAGAATTCTATTTCTCAAAAAAATTGAGATGTCAAAATCTGGACTCATTCTAATTCAAAACCATGTGCCAAAAATTCCTACAAGCAACACAGGATAAGAAATATTGTTTAGCTATCATTGAAACAAGTATTTCTGCTCTGAAATTATGTTTCCTGGAATTGTGTCTGTCTGAGTCTGCTTTTTTTTTTGTGTGTGTGTGTGCGTGTCTTTTTTTGTTTGTCATGTTGTTTTTGCTTTTGATTTTAATTTTTTTAAGAAGACAAAGGACTTTTTAACTTCCAGGTTACTTTATTGGAACTGCTGGGAGTTCTGGTTCAAGATACAGAACACAGAATTAAGGCTTCTGCTTCTGTGGCAGGGAACTTGGAGCACCTGAAACCTGCTGTGTGGTGGGGCTTATTTGATGTTACTGGAACCAACTATTTAACATGGGAGAGAATTCAATTTTAACCAGCCTGCATTCTAAAAAACAGACAAACAAACAAACAAAACCCAACCAAACAAAAAAAAACCCCCAAACTCCCACAATCTTTAATTTAAAAGTAATTTCATTTTTACGACATAGCCTTGAAAAAAATGTTCTCTTATAACAAATATCATGGGATTAATATACTCTTAATACAAATTAATATTTTCTGTAGGAAATAATCAGGAATTCAGCACCTTTTAAATCAAAGTCTACATACAGTTATTTACTGGAGATGCCACCATTTCTTTGTGTTAGTTAATTAGGGTACTCCAGGCTTCAAAATAACGTCATATTTGGGCACACAAAGGAATGATAATATTAGCGGCATAAAAAAATTTCAGTAACAACTGTTCCAAATGAAATATGTTGAATTTCAGTCCTTTTGCTTTGCAGAAGTTGAAATATAGTAAAAAGGAATCTGAGTAAAGCTAATTACCCTGAAGCTGTATAGTCAGGAACTCTTGAAGGGATTATTCTGATCCATAAAAACTAGGAAGGAATGATTAATTTATCTAGCATTGGGGATGGATTGACTAGTGAGAATATTAATAAAGGATCAATCTCTACTAAATAAGCTTTTTAATGATTACTTTTAATATTTATTATGTGGATTAAAATGACTAACTGAAATAATCTCCTTTCCAAAGCAGATGTGAATAATGACAGATGCCATTGCTATACAATAGAAATTACTCAGATCACTGCTGCTCTGATGTCATAATATTGAAACATCAAAACCATTTATAGGGAAGAACAAAGCTTCCATGTGGATCATATACCAGACAAATGGCCAAATGTTTCTTCCACTAATAACAGTTCTTGTTTGAATCAATATCAGGCAAATGAAAAGACTTTTTTTCCCCTGCTTAAAATATGTGCTCTTTTCAAGGATATTATAAACAAACACAAAGTCACTTCATCTTCTCAGGCTTAATATCTACCAATTCTTGACAACCTCCTGAAGTTTTACAAATGACTTTTTACACTTATGCATGTTTTTGATTTCCATGACATTCTGTAGCTCTAAGATTCATAGTTTAAACATAATTTTTTTTTTAGTTTAATTTTATATGTGTTCCCTGAGTGTTTACAGGGGCACTCAGTTCCCATTTCATGACAAAAAGTAGACCATTCTGTCTTCCACGTAGGCTGACTCTTTTTGTTAAGTAGCAGAGAACTTGACAAGACCAGTGATGATGCAATTGAAGCAGAAGAGTGACCCCACTGGCTAAGACAACTGCTCAGGATGCTGAGCTCTGGAGGTGCTGCTAACTTCTCAGGCACCTTAAGGGCTTTGTGTCTGATCTCTTAAACTGGGATATGCCAGAATGAAAGGCTATGTTGGATAATGTGAAGCTTTGAATTTTCCAGCAAACAGCAAAAACTTAACACAAACAGAACACATATATTCTCAGATATTGAATAAGCCCCCAAAAGAGCCAAAATTGGTCAAATGCAACCAATTTTTAATAAGGATAAGAGTGCTGAACTAAAGCTCATGTCCTCTTCATTTTTAACAAGTTCAAAGGCAGGAAAATCTCATTGACAGTTCAAATTTAGTTTGCTTTATCAAAAAAACACCTTGAAATACTAAAGAATTAAAACCAAAAAATATCTTTGTGGTTGGTAATAAATAATCAGTGATAAAGTACATCAACTGGGCAAGATGTTTCTCTGTACATGTAATCATCATGCAGATATGTGTAAAAGTAATCAAAATTCTGACATTTATGGTCAGTTGATCTGCCCCTCCAAACACCTGTAGTCTTGACATGGGAAAATTTCAAAGAGCTTGTGTTATTTCCCCAGAAAAAAATGCAGGGAAGTGATGAACTTTGACATACTGATTGTAATTTCATTATTGATTGCTAGAGAACATATTTCTTTTATTTTCTCCTCATATTTTCGGGTTCTTCTAAGGAAATAATTCTCCAATAAAGAAGAACTTAAAAGCAGAAAATACGTTTTTCTTTTAACTTTTGCCCTTTCCTCCAAAATGTAGTGCATGGTGTCCCCTTTCTGTATAAATGGTTTCCCCTACAAGCGAGTTTTATATGCTATTTCAGAGAGAAATAATGATTTTCCTTTTTCTGCTTGTGAAAACAAAGAAATAAATATATACTTGAGGGTCATGAAAGGTCTTCCATTCATTAATACAGTTAAATTCCTGTATCTGGATATACTATAAGCTTACTAAAATTGAAATATTAATCTTGTTATAATTCATCATCTAAGCAGGTTATCATGATGACAAATTCTGATGAACTCCTAGCCGTATTATTCTCTTCCAAAAGAAAGACTAAATAACGGCAAAGAGCAAGAGGCTTTGGAGGTTTTATTTGCTGTTTCTCTTAGAGATCATTTTAGGAAAATCCTACAGGAAACACTAAATGTACTATGTACTTGAGTTTAAAATCTGTTATTTCCACATTTTTCTCAGAGAAAAAGGATATTTTAAGTGATTTCCTATTAGAACATACTCCAAACTTCTTGTCTTGGACACCACAAATACTTAAGAGTAAATAGAGGGACAAGATTTACCTTATTTATGAAAAAGCTAAACTTTTCCCAAACATAAACCACTAATATATTCATGCTCAAAACTTGCTTATTAAAAAAAAAAACCTATAGAAAGGAATTATATTTCCCTTACTTGTCGTGTCAGTTACAACTATTTTCCACATAATAATTCTTTTCCCCCTCAATTCTAAGCTATTTTGAGATGCTACGACCAGGCGGTCCCATTGCAAGGAATCGTGCCTCAAATACAATGAAAAGAGTTGTGCGGACAAACACCTCTCTAAGAGCAACCATAAAGTAAACAGATGCTGTATCCTACTTCATTGTTTCTGGAAACAAGACTTTTAAGATATTAACTTATATTTTTCCATGGAAAAGTACCTGGAAATGGGACAGTTGGTGGAAATGTGTATAAATTAAGTTTTAGATCAGTTTAAAATGCTGGGTTTAGTATGTGTTCGGAAGATTTTTTTTTCCTATTGTAAACTCAGTTTATGGATTTCAAGTGATGATTTCTCAGGAAGCAGTTTTCCTTCTCTTAGATTCCACTTCCAGGCACAGTTTCCCAATTACACCATCTCTTATTTTTGTATTTTTCTTTTCATGCTTTGAGAAACCTGTAAACAGTTTTAAATTTTTCCTAAAAACAAAGTAACAGGCAAAAAGTCTCTTAGTTAAACAGGTATCCTGGAAACAGACCAGCAAACTATCATTATAGCTCAGAGTTCTTTACTCCCTTGCACACTCAGGAGAAAAAGAAAGCCCGAGGCTCTCCAACAGCGATGAAAAGTTTAGCCAAAGTACGGGTTCATGTTTTAAATCCTTTTTCAAGTAGCAAAGAGCCGTGACATGAGAGTTTTAGATCTGTGCATTCTGTAAACCATGAAAATCCCGCTAGGTGGTGCTCCAGAATACACGGTCCCTTGTGCCGGCAAACCCGCGCACTAAGGGACACAGGCGATTGCTTTGGTCACGATGCTAGATGGTTTATAGCTCTTAGAGGTTTAGTGTCCCTGGTAAAAACCTAGAAATTGCTCTAAGGTTCCTGGGATCCTGGTAAGGGAGGAGAATTGGGTATTTCAGAATTGTGTTTCAAAGTATCCACAATATTCAAAGACTTTCCTACTCTTAACTGTGCACATAGGGGTACTCTTGATGACAGCGGGTGCCTTAAAATTCCAGAGAAGGCTGATCTTATGGTCTTGGTCAGAAAAGACTCTTTCCACTCTTCCTTCTAACGGCTTGGTGCTGTTAAGGCACATCTGCAAGATCTGTTGACAATGGGCAAGATACATGGAATTTTCTAGTATAAAGATTAGGGGAAATCCAGGAGGAGAAGTCTGACATGGTCTTTGTTTTCAGACCTCGTCAGTCTTTTAAACTGGGACAACAACCACTGTTGTACTCCTGTAAAGCAACAGAGTCCCTCCAAGCTGGGAGATATTTGGATAACTTTAGGCAATGGAAAGTGAGTGGGGATTAAGTTTCATCATAGCGTGTCATCTAGTCAGTAAATTGTTACTGTATATGCCAATCAGCAAGTTTAAGAAGCAAACAGCAGTGCCACCTTCACACTGGAATGGACTCTGCTGATTAGGTTTCCCTGAGAGCAGCAGCTACCAGGTGAAACCACACAGGGCCAAAAGCAGAGGAAACTCCAGACTGTAGATTCTTAGGTAAGAAATTGAGTTGACCAAAACTGACCTATTTTTGCTCATGTACTGCTAGGAAAATGGAGAGTAGTAAAGTTAAATCCAAGGTGCTGATGGAACATCAGTCAGAATCTAAGGCTGTGGTTTTAGGTGACTGCTTGTGTTTTAGTCCGACCTAGCCACTCAGGTATTGGTTTTGACATTCATCAGCTAAAGGATACTGTGAAATATCTATGGTGAGCAATTCTTTCTACAAATTAAATGAGATTTTCTGGCTGCATAAGATAATCTACCGTAATAAAAATAACTAATGGAAAACATAGCTATTATTTTTAATATTGTCTGTAAAGAGTGATGGGAGGTATTATTCCTTTTTGTAGAAAGCAATTATTGACTGCCTGTAAGGAAGAATTCATTGCTCCTCAGAGCAAAACCATGTCCATTTCCCATTAAAAAAAAAAAAAA
>VWPU01020113.1:0-23496 GCA_013398955.1 Callaeas wilsoni
AAGGGAAGGGAAGGGAAGCTCCCAGGCTGTGTGGAGACTCTCTGCTCCAATGCTCATGAAGATTTCTCGCTGGGTAGAGCTCCGGAGGAGCCTGAGCTTATGATAAGCAACGGCATACTTAACAGTTACATGTTACCGTTCATGATAATGCAATATTTCATTTGGGTGATTTAGAAGTCCCTCTTGACCAACTTACAGTGAGACACCAAACGCTTCATCAATCACAACCATTTTTATTCACAATCCAGTGCAAAAAACTACAGGGAGAGTTGAATTTTCAGCAACTCATTGGGGAGGGGATTGCTACTAGCTCTGAAAATCCTCCTATCTCGCCAATTTTTATGTTAGATTCAAATATATTTTCTTTCTAAGCAGCATTCCATTTTCCTGGCTCTCTCTGCCGCGTTTCTTATCGTGGCAGGGTGAAAGAGTATCCAATTTAATATCTGTTTTGCAGGACAGGAGATTTTTTCATATCTTATGCACTAAGGAAAGCTGCAGGGGATGGCTTAGCAAGCTGAGCATCACGTTTTAAATACCTAGACTCCCTGGAACCACAGATCCCATCAGGTCGACTGAGCCCTTCATGTTTCTGGGGTAGATAAATTAAGTGTCACGCTGTTTACTTTGTCGGGATCTGTTCGATGAGGCCTCTGCAGTAGAGGTCCTGTCTGTTCTGCATGGAGCTGAAGGTTAAAGTCTGATGGTTAAGACACAGCACCAAGTGCCACCTTGATCTCACTAACTCTAATGACAATTCTGCCATTTCTGTTAAGAGAGACAATCCAGGGATCTGCTCCCAAAACTTGCTGTAACGTTACTGGATGACTGAAAATTATTCAACAGCTTATCGGCCTCCGTTTTGGTGACTGTTAAACGGAAAAAAAATACATCTACACCTCCCAGATGTTTAATTCATAAGTTATACAAAACTGTCAGATCTATGGATGACAGAAGAGAGATATTCATCATTTTTACAGCCTGATTTCTGTGGTTGGAGGTAACCCTATGTTTCTGCAAAGTCATACCCTCTTTTCCCACTCCTCTGCACCACACGGAAGCAGTGGCTGAGCCCACTAACATTAATGGCTCACAACAGAAGCCTTTTAGAAAGAAGTCACTGGAGAGGAGTAGTACAAATAAATCAGTAAAGACAAAATGTTAATAATAAGAAGAATCACAAAAGTCACAGCTTTGATGGCCAGTTGTGTAGAGACGTGCATCCATTCTCACAAACATAAAACCTCCTTAAACCCAGACACCTGAGAGAGGTCCCTCTATCTCCGAACGATCTGATTCATGGAGAACAGACTCAGTGTTGAAGAAAACAGGATGCTTTGAGAAGGGCAGCTGTAAATATGCACTTGGAACCTATTCCTGGCCTTACTCTTAGCTTTGCAGCTGCCGTTATTTTACTGGATTTAGCTACACAGAAGATTCTGGGAAAGGTGGGTGAAGGGAAATAAAATGTAATGCAAGAAAAAAAATACAGTTCTCCAAAATCATTTCCTTTTTAAGTAGAAATTAAGAAGAAAAAAATACTTCCTTTTACATTGGTTAGGAAAAGGACTCTCTTTTGATTTGTTTCCACAACAGCTGACAGTACATGTGCCTGCTTAGGGTACCAGAAATAATAATTATCACTCTTAAAATGTGTGTTACGATGACGTACCAGAGGTTAAATGTGGCTGTTGGCTGTACTGGCTGCAATTCCTTCTCAGGTGGCTTAGCACAACTCCCGCATTTTTCTTCCCAAACTACCCAAGAACCTGCTGGAGCTCCAGCCTACAGACATTACTGGGATTAAGTAAAAGAGATAAGAAAGACTCACTCAGCTCTGTTTACACATAGCTACATTCAAACTGGTTTTTAATGGAGTTTGGCTACCAGAGGATATGGTATAAAACTGATTTTTGAAAACATCTCATATTGAATCTACGACATCCAATGTTGCAAAGATACTATTTACGTTGTAGAGGGGGAAACCTCATCAAGGAAAGGAACCAGACAAATAACACTGGGTAGGGCCTGTTTTTACCATTGGGTTTGGGACATTTGTTTTTAGAGGCAGGGCAAAGATCCTTAAAAACGGTGATCAAGATATTCCCTGTCTAACCAAACCAAACCAAACTCAACCCAACCAGCAAAATCTGCTATAAAGAACAAGGACTTTGCCCCAAATCGATCTACTGATCCTGGAATCTCAGTGTCCATAAGTTTTCACCACCTTGGTTAAGGATGTGCAGATCTGCCCTACATACTCCAGGCAGGGGACAGAGGTAAAGGAGAAAAAATAAGGAAGGTCTGGAGGTGGCTGTGCAGTAAAACTAAACCAATTAGAACAGCTTTTCCTCCAAAACTGCTTTGAAATAATTATTACAGCACCTAGTTAGCTCACACTTTAAAGTAAGCTGGACAAGAACTCCTGACCAAAGTCCTGTCCCCAGCGAAGCCCTTGCAAGGTGGCTGGCTGGCAGGTGTGTCTACAGACTCACAGAGCATCATAAAATCCTTAAGAAAAAGGGGTGGGACCGAGAAGATGGAGGTGCACACACTCATCTCTTGGCCCCAGGGACACAGTCAGCCTCAGAGCTCAGTCCTTCCATCTTCCTCGGCTCAGCCTAACGAGATTCCCTCCATATTCCCATCTGCCCTCTTTGTGCTCTTCGCTGAACTGGCCCAAAGAGGTGCCAGCTGCCCGAGGCACCGGCAGCTCTTTCATCAAATAGGCAAATCCTTCATGTCCAGCATGTCCTCGAGTGCACTGAACCACGTCCGGAGAGCCTGGCTACAGGTCCCAGCTCAGGGAGTGAAGCGGAAAAGATAATCATCGGCCTTGACTCCAAGCTCCTGTTTCAGTGCTTCAAGTCACTAGTGGTCAGCAAGGAGACTTTCGGATGTGCCGGTGTGCTCAAACAGAAAAAGCTGGAATGAAAAGCAGGAGTCAGGGCTGTGCCTCCTGCTATCCCGAGGGTGAGCCAGGGTGCTCTCTCTGGAAGTGGGCTCCCAACAGGGCTCTTTGATGGCTGGTCACACCCGCTACTTCAAATCAACAAGCAAACCGAAGTGAGAAATGGAAAGGACAAGGTGAATTGTAGATGAAAGTGAAATATCCCTCTATCAGCTCTGAGGGGTAAAGGATGAAACAGGATGAAACTGGTTTTGGTTAAAGCTGTAAAAGAATCGCAGGGAGAGAGCACTTACAGAGAAATGTATTTTCATGTAAACTTTTATGCGCCCATCCCTTGTAGCTGGACATCAGGGAAGATGTTAATAAACATCATCAGGGAGAGAAAAACACAGTAAAAAAAGGAAATCAGACTACAAACCCATCTTTTCCAAGATGTTCAAAATAGCTTTGCAGCTATATACTGCGGGGAGCCGAGCACACTCAGATACAAGTTTGCATCTTAAACGTAAGCGCACATACATACAAACAAGGTTTTGCAGATATTTGTTAGCTGTACTACAAGATTTTCCAGGGCTGGTGCTGCAGCTTATGTTACCGTGCTTTTATATAGCTGCAGATCAGCCCCCTAAGAAGCAGCCTTGGAGAGAAGCTGAAATAGTGACAGTTTGTGTTGCTGGGGATATTTCTGAGACGCAGTTGCTGTTTACTGTGTTTCTATTTCCAATCAAGCTGCAAAGTCCACCCATAAAACATGAGGAGGCATTTCTTTGGGTGTGGGACAGTGCAACACGCACACAAGGAGGACCGGCTCTTCAGCTGCTCCACCAAAATACTCTTAGCCCTTTTTGCAGCAGAGCATTTGGCCCATGAAGAAGAAATCTATAGCCAAAGTCCCCAGTTACAAAGCTTCTCTCAGTATATATTTATGCACAAAGCTCAAATAATTCAATACCACGCCTCACTAATCATGTGAATGCACAATTCTTGCAGGGGCAAATGGTTCTTTTATCTCGTGCACCTCTTGCTCTTGGCTGGAAGAGGTGCCTCAGAATCTCACTGGCACTTTTAAAGGTGGCACCTACCTATCTGTGGCATATACAATCCAATGTGATTCATTGTAGGATCCCCAGGACAGATTAACCTACCCTACAAGGAGTCAAAAACTAGTCCTAATGATGGAAAATCATGGCACATGGCCAATTGGACAACTTCCTTCCAGTTCAGAGGGAAAGCAGGTGATACACTCTGGAGCTTGCTCTCCTTGTTACACTCTTGTTACCCTGTTAATGCTAACGACTGTACAAAGTGTAAGAAAAATGCTACAAACACCTAAAACAAAGAAGGTCGGTCAAGAATATGCTAAAGCATATGCAAAGGGATCTAAAGAGCATTTCAACATAACACAGTTTTCTTCCTTATTCCCTTCTTTGCTTAAAAGCAAGAGGCGTGCAGGATTGCAAAAACATATGATTTGCCAACAGATGTACAAACTACAGCTCATGAAAAATAGTGAAATGGAGACCCAAAATTTGAGGCCAGTACAAGTTCATAATATGAACTGGAGATCAGAAAACTGGCTCCTAAAGTAAGAAAAAAAGAACATAAATTCCATTTTTTTCTAAGAAAACCATTTCCTACCAACTTTGAAAACAAGAATGCCTACAGTGATCTGGGCTCTCTGTGATGGTTTTGGCTTGGCTCCCTTGCCCCTCCTCAGCTGCGTGGCCAAATGTGAGTCTAACCATGAGGTTCAGAGTAGTGTTCTTCTTAACCTTCCACTTCATGCTTCCAAGTTTAGACTGCAGTAAAACTGCCTTTCAGAAATTTCCCTTATTCTTCATTACTTCTAAGGTGAGAGAGTTTACATTTCAGTCCATATCTGCAATGCCAGACTACTGTAGAAGCACAACACTGAGTTAATATACTGGAGTTTAGCCTTTTTCTACTTTTTCTTGGATTTTTTTAATTCACTTTTTAGAACCATTACAAGAACACTCAGTGGCTCCAAAAGTGCCATAAGCTCTTGCCCAAATTTTGATGCCTAGACACAAAATGAAATACAGAGGCGATCTCTTGGACGCAAGATTTGCAACGGCAACTTGCAACCGTCTGTTGTGGTGGGGCAGCATCATGACTAATTATTACCTTCATCAAAAACCCAGTGGCAAGTCCATGCTGTCACCACGTCCCACCAACGCTCACGAGCATGAAGAGAGATGGGGTGAGAACTGAAAGAACCCTGACTGCTCCTGAAAAACTGTTCTCCTTCCAACCAGCTGCTCTTCCAAGCCACAGGATGCTTTCCAGCCTGGTTATGAGCTCCACCTCAGTCTGGGCTGGTCAAGATGAATCTTGCCTTTGAGCAAGCAAGAAAAATTCACAAGGGAGAAAATCAGATTTGGAAACTAAACGTTTTGTAATCTCCTGCCACGCAATTTGGCTTGCAGGCAAACTTCCAACCCTTTCAATAGCAAAAAAACCAGACAAATACACTGTCTTCTACCATCTCCTGGTGTATTAAGGCCAGAGTGTGATGCAATACCACATCCATTTAAAAAGCTGCACAAGCAGAAAGGAGTGATGCACCCATGCACAGTGGTAGAGGAGACAGCAAACATACCACATGGAGTCAAACAGAGTCAAAATAACCACTTCTGCTAACGCAAATTTATCTTCTTGCCAAACTGGACATGGCTTTCCTGGCACAAGGAGCACCTGGGTGATCTGTGGTGCTGCTGCTGCCGAGGTGACTGTCTGCATCAGGAGAGCCTGGAGCATCCAGCCTTTGGCCAAAGAAGGGCATGAGACAAGGAAAAAAGAGACACCATCAAAGCCAACCAGCAGCGCTGAGCATACGACAGGCTCTGGGTATGACCGGGTTATTGCACTGCTCTTATCAGCACACACGAGTTCAAGGTCAGCCTTGATGCACTTACTGAAAACTGACACTGCCTGTGTCCTGCAGCCAGCGCGGCTTCAAACCAAGGCTCCCAATTATTAGCAGTTATTTTGTTTATTATTGCGGGGCCTCAGCACAAACAGAAAAGGAGCCCCATTGTGCTCAGCATCGCACAGAATTGCTTAATTAGCCTCTTCATAGGTTGTTCCCTTCAGCTTCTTTTAAACAAGATATTTTCAAATATAAATAAATTCAAATTTCAGAATTCCAGAAATCAGCTCCCTGGAATTTGTGTCCGTAAACGATTAACGCGAATTTGCCTTCCCAAATTTCAGCTGTACACCAAACACTTCACTCTTTTACTTTAAGAAAATAATTATATTCTAAAATATTGGTCCTTGGGATGTAAACAGATTTTTGTTATTCATATAAAGGCTGGATTTAAGCTCAAATTTTCTCTGAACTATGTGTAAGTTGCAAAATTGGTTTTCTGTTGTTTCTCTCCTCAAACTACAGTATTTATATATCAACAACATAAATGACAAATGCACAGGAATATTTACAAGTTGGAAAAACAAATTAAGAGCTGAGTTTTTACTCAATAAAAACTGATCTGTGAAATGTGAAGCCATGCTGCAATCTTGTAAGTCCAGCAGAATAATGAAACCAGCTCATAGCTAGATAAGAGGAGTACCAAGACTGTCACAGAAGTAAATGTAGGAAAAGACAAACGAAATTTGTG
Organism: Callaeas wilsoni; assembly: GCA_013398955.1. Classification (NCBI taxonomy): domain Eukaryota; kingdom Metazoa; phylum Chordata; class Aves; order Passeriformes; family Callaeidae; genus Callaeas; species Callaeas wilsoni. The sequence continues at coordinate 6,553 of VWPU01020113.1, forward strand.
AAGGAAAAGTAAAACCTCAGACTTTCCACTTTCTCTGGTATCTGTCACGTACATTCTTAGACATGCCAAAGCAGCTGTACCACTGGTCCAGTCTCTCGTACCAGCACTTGACAGTGCTCTTAACACTTGCTAAATTCAAAAGGTGAAAGAAGAAAGTGAGGCACGAGGAAGGCAGCCCATCCTTCCAAGAGCCATTCGCCCACAGCATCCCATCTCCCCAGTTTGTCACCACACAGATCCTGAGGATCAGACCGTTGTTTGAAAGCATTTTATGACCATTTTCAAATGCAAATACTTTCTGCTGAGTCTCCACCTCGCTCAGATTTGTACCATTAATTTAGAGGTCACCAGCTATTACATGTTATTATCTAACCCTTCAGACTCTGGTTGCTTTCTTTTTACTGTTCACTGATGTTTCCATTCACCTTTGAAGATGCCTGTTTAATTTAGCTGGGTTTTCAGACCACACTGTGGATTACATTTCCCACAAGCTTATTCCAGCAATTTCTTGGCAATAAATGATATTTGGATACCCCACAGAAACCCCACATCAAATATTGATTACTGTTATTTCCATTACCAGAGGCTAAACCAGTTAGGTCCTAAGGGCAAATTAAAGAGCTTGCTTCCAAGTTCTGGTCCTTTAGAGGAAGGATGTAACTATTCTCCATAACAGGGAAGATGCTGACACAAAAGCAAATAATTGCCCTAAAAATGGTTCATTCTCTGGCATGGTTAAATAAAGAAAATATAGTAAACTACTTTGCATGCAGAGGATAAAATCAATATAGTTTCCATTCAGGCAATAAAAATTATAGCATATTGCTTTAGATACATAGATACTCTTCATTTAAGGTGGAGTTTGCACAATTCCCTGCTGAATACCCAGTTCTGCAGCATGCACCTCTCTATAGCACTCAGCAATCTCTGCTTGACATTAGTACTAAACAATATTCATTAAGAGCATAACACTAAAGTGCAACATGTAAGTAAATCAAACTCTCAATGCTCTATTTTACAAATTTCATGGGCCACTGGGGATAATTAAAAGGGTAATTATACAAAGTTGGTGCAGTTTTGAGACTCAAATGACATTTTCTGCTTTAAAGCACTTGATAATCTGGTATTTTCCTACTAAGACAGTTTTTTGTACTTTGATGGTCAAACAGCATAAACAAACAAGAATTGTTTTTAAGGTGTTTCAATTCTTTTTTCCCTCCCTCTCTCCCCACACTCTTTTTCTTGATCAATACCACTCACTAGTTATTCCTAAAAGCCCCATACTATCAAGAAAAGCCAGACCTTCGGAAAAAAAATAAATCCCTGATCACCATAAAATGCCACTGAGTCTCAAGTCTGGTTTAAACTGTAGCTCTGAACAAAAATGGCATTGCTTTGGGTGTTTACAGCGCTGGAGCACTGTTTGGTTTGTCACTGTGTTTAACCACTGCTCTAAAGCCAGCAAAGTACATTACTGGTAGTAACAGCTCATGAAAAATACAGCGAAGAAACTGCTAGTGGCAGAAGCATTTAACTTTCTTGTTAGCAGCCTCCCCCATGTGGCACTTTAGCACCAGCAAGTTGTTTATTATGTTCTGTGCCAGGCAAAACTGATTAAATGGGGCTCTTAAGAATCAAAGCGTTATAAATTCATGGAAATACAGCAAGCAATAAATTCCATGGAATTAAAAGCTTACTAGTGCTATTAGCATTTCAGGGTGTTTGCATTGTTAATAGTGATGTGCAAAAATGATGTTCCTATAAGACAAGGCAAACCAACAGAACATATGCTTTAGCTGTTACATTTTTATACCATGTCATCATCAATGGCAATTTTTTTTTTTCCCCAAAAAACCTAAAAAGCTCATTAATGTTTTAAGGAAAAAACTGAACCAAAGGTCTGCAGACCAAGGATTTACATCCCTAGTTAAAGAAAGGTATTATGTAGGAAACATACCGCTGTTGTGACTCTGTGGAAGAGCGGGAGATGGATTCCCTGGAGCAGAGCTGGGGAGGAGGGAGAAGGGGTGAGGCAAGGGTGACTTTGGTGACACTACAGGGACACGGCAGAACACAACCTGCTAACAATTTAATAAGTAAACTCGATGCATAGTAATTCATAATACCAAAAAGAAAGGGCAATGTAGTCTGACCTGGTGGTCAGTAAATCTGTCAACAGCTCTCCATAGAGACATCTTTACTCCGGGTCGCTCTATCATCATTCCATGGGAATGACTCTGCTGGCAGGTGACTAACTTCTCCATCATTACTGCAGAGCTCCATGGGAAACACGAGTCCAAGCTGGGATGAGGCCTTCCCTTATGCCCATCTGTTTACAGGTAGCTGATAACTTTGTAAATGGAATTCCTTTCAAGCGGAAACTTGGCAAAGAAACCGCTTTAGGTGTGTGGCTGAGCAGGAGAGGAATGGGACGCCTTTCCAAAACTGCAAAAAATAGGCCTTGCAGGGTTTGTTTAGTTTCTTTTTGGGGTTTTGGGGAGTTCTTTGCTTTGGGTTTGTTTTGTCTTTTTTTAAAAAGGAACAATTTGTACCTTCTGAGCTGCCTGAGCACACAGCAGCCAGATAACCTAACCTGCAATGTCCCTCTGGAGGGCAAGGGGCAAATCTGGCTCTCGTTGCAGACAGGAAAATCAAATCACCGCCTTGTTGCCACAGTTAAGGTCTGACACAGGATAAAGAGCATATTCTGGATGGTACATCATCCACAGCTGGCAGCATGCAACGTTAAAAAAAATCCCAAGAAAGCTTTGTCCAGAACAAACAATCCCCATGCCATGGAGTGAGTCAGCAGCAGGGGTAGGAAACGAACCCCAAATCCTGTCTCGTGGGCTCAAGCTCTGTGCAAAGGCCACATTAACAGCAAAAACCCTCTCCCATGATTGAGGGGCTTGGCATTTTGTTTGCCTCAAGCAAAACAAAACAAAGCAGTAAGTTTTTAAGTGCTCAGAGGCATGTTGTCTTTTTGATGTATGCATGTCCTGGCAGTCACACATCTGCATCGGGAGAGAAATAGCCCAGTTTTTTTGGCAGTTACTTAGTCCTTTTCATCTGAAAGTTGAAAATGCACCACCGGTGAACCTTTGCAGCTCTGGGTTCTGCATATAAAAAGCAGCTGCTGAATACATGCAGGGAGCGAGGGCTTTTTCTTAATGTTTGAACAGTTCCAAGTTCAAACCCATTAAAGTCCAGGTCACACCGGGATCATGTCACTGTTAATGCATCCAGTTACACGCTGAGGGAAACCCAATATAAAACTATGATAAACTCTAGTTCTCCTGCAGAGATACTCTAAGGTCTTGCCCAGATGATGCCACAGATCACTCTTCATGGGCGGTGACCAGACAGGATGTCAATGTCAGAGGACAAGTCTCTTTACAGTTGTTTTAAAGAGGTCTCCTCAAACGTCCACCAAGCTTGTTGGGACCTTTTCCCTTCCCTCCTTCTGGGGGAAGAACTTACTGTCCCACTGATGTTTTCTCTTGCACATCAGAGGTTCCCACACAACCTCCTCCCACAGCACCCGCGGCCCACCCACTGCTGCGCTTTGTGGTGAACACCCCTAGCTCCATGCTCTTTCTTTTGAGGGCCAATCCTCTCTGCAGGTGGGCACAGTCCCACTTGTTCTTGGGGGACTTTCACACTTGGCCAACTGTGTGCTGCCCCAGGCACGGCAGCAGCAGGGGAGCAGGAGACTTGGGACAGCTACAGCCCCAGCCACCTGTGGAGATACTCCAGGACCTTCCCTCTGCAGATACCCGGTACCTCATCATACAGCTGGCACAGCCCTACTCTCTTGCCAAGAGGGCAACTGGCAGCTTCTGGCAGGGCAACTTCAAAGACGGGTTCCTCAAGTGATGGAGTATAAGTGACAGTGGGATGCAGGGGATGTAGCACAGCACCACAGCACAGCCCTGCCCACGCGGGAATCACCGCAGGACTTCAGCATCAGCTTCAAACAGAGCCAAGGCTAGTAAACCAAACTATTTACCCAGCTCCTCTCTGAGCTTTCCACCCTAACTGCGCTGGGAAAGGAGGAAAACGACTTCACTCGACTTTTTCACCTTATCAAGTATCTAGAAAATCTGGCAACTGCTCTGGATGTATTTCAACCGTGTATTCAACCATGGTATTTTAACCATGGCAGCTTATGGAGCAGCATTGCTCCGGCTGGCCAGCAGACCATGGACACGGGACACAAATTTTGGGGAGATTTAGAATGCACACGCTATACAAATGGGACTTACACCATGCACAAGTTGGATTTGCACTGTTCTTCATGCAACTTTCTGAAACTTACGGCAGGGTTAAAAAAGGGGAAAGAATTGCGAATGGTCTCAGATATTTGATGTGTAATTTTAAAAAAATTAGTAAATTTATTAGCAAAATTCAAATTGTCTTTTAAAAAAATTGCCTTGTGCTCTTGAGTTGCGTTGAGGAGAAACTTTAAAAAGCCAGTCTGCATTTTTAAACTATATTCTCTCAGATATTCACCATTCCAAAGAACAGGCCAGACTCTCCTTTTAATTACATGAATAAAACTCCAGGTAGTTCTTTCAATTTTAATTAATATATTGTTTAATTAGTATCTTTTTTTTTCTCCCAAAACATGTATTTATCTGCTGTGAAATCAAAGGCAGAAATGAATTGGTTTAAAGATAGCAGAGAGTAAATAGCAAGTTTGGAACCTTGCAGCCTTACCCTGGCAATTTGTCTCATATAATTGACTCAGCAGACATGCTTACAATTTCTTACAACTTTTACAAGACCTCCTGTGGGCTTATTTTAACATTCTCCAAAACTGAGCTCAAAGCTTTGGACTCTCTAGGCAAGTAACACCAAAAGTAATCATCTTTCCCTCCTTAAAGAAAAAAGGTAACAAACAATAAAACCACATTTTTCTTCCTGGATATTGGATCTTAAAGAGGATCAAAGATGCAAATGAATTTGCACTTTTTCAGAGATAATTTTTCTGTTCCTTTTCAGTATCAACATTTTTAATAATGTTCAATTTGCATTCACTAAATCTTTAGAAGCAAAATTTTCCCAATAAAATTCCCTTTCCCAATTACTGGAATAAATTTTAAATGGAGAAGGATGACAGCAATAAAACAAATATGAACCAACTAAAAAGGGGTTAAAAAGTCCCCCATCCCCTCCTCCCCAAAAAAGGAAATGCTCTCATTGCCCATATTATTGATTTATGCTGTTGTTGGCTTTTAAATGTAGCACTTTCTATTTCTAAGATCTTTACAGACAATTACTAATGTCACAACTCTGTGGCCCTGTTCCATTGGTGGAAGTGCCCCAGGAGCAGGAAATGCTGTGCCCTTCCACAGACATTTCCTTCCAATGCTAGGATCCACTAACCCTTAGTAAGTCAGAGGATTAGATGAAACACTTGTATTACAACTAATAAAGATAAACACAGAGGCTATCAAAACTAACAAAAAGGGTATGATGGGTGAAGGAAGTAGACCTATTGCTCAAAAGATCCCAATTTATCCTTTTTTTTTTTTTAAAGGGGGAGGTAACAATTTTACCCTTAAAAAACCCCCAGATCATTGTATTTCAACAAAAATCTATTTTGAAAAGCCATATTATAAACTTGGATATTAATGGTTTGCAATGGAAATGACGTCAGAGTCTTAGTTACAAATGTCCGAATGTTTGTGCTACCCTACTAAAAAAAATAAACAGTGAGCTCAGAGTCAGAAATGACCCATTTGAGCAATTAAGCAATATTACGCAAAACACACTGAAAAGTATAGAGCCAGCAGAGGTGGGAGAGCCACAAATTAAAATTCACAGATTGCACTGGGAGAAACACTGAACAACTGAACATCTCAGAGGTGGTCTCTGAAGTTCCTGCCATTATCTGAGGTAAAAATGCTTTCATATTTAGCAATAAGAAACACAGGCAGGCAATCAGGACCAAAAAATAACTTTTTTTTTCCTTTTTTTTTTTTTTTTTTAATGCCCTGGCTGTAGGATGAGGTACCAGATAAAAAGGGTGGCCTCCCATAATGGCCACTGACATCACTGATCTTGTAACACTTGTAAAACACAGCTGCCATCACAGTACAACAATAACTTAAACATCATGGAAGACTCACTTCTGGTGCAGGAGCAGGCAACAGGCAGTGACCTTACAGATCACCAAATAAAATATGCAATAAGAATCTATTTCTGGAGTCATTTTCTCACATCTCTAGATTTTATGAGACAGGAACGTGCACTGCCTGTGATGTGAGTTTTCCAAAGGCAGGTTCCAAGCCTACACCTTGTGCTGAGCAGGCATGGCCATGAGACCCCAGCAGACAGCACTGGTGTGTTTGGAAGCCCACCAAGCCTATTACAAGCAAGTGAAAAACATCACTGTATCCACTGGCCCAGAAGCACAAAGTGTTCACACAGCTCTGAATTCAGAGCTCACTGCCTGCTCCAGAAGGAAACCTTGAAACTGCGTATTTCCATCACATTCTGTGTTTGAGACCAAGCGTGGGTTCAGGCTATCTGAATTGTAGGTCATGCTCTGGTTCTGGAATAACAGACCAATGCTATTCCTGCCGTGCCATTCCCAATTCTTTCCTCAGTCAAGCTGTGATAAAATGCAGCACACCTCCAATGTATCATCCAGCTTGGTTGTGAAGAACCAGGCCAGAAACTGCACAGTCTGCATCACATGGTGTGTTACGAGCCCTTTCCTTGGTGCACCTGTACTGGCAAACATCAGTGCATGCTTTTTGGCTGCTTAATCTGCAGTCACAACCTTTACATGTTGGGCCATTTTCAATACATGCATTTGTTCCAACATCTGCAGCTGTTTGATCTGTGGGTGCAGATGAGGCTAATCTAGAGGCATGAACCTCTCAGCCTTGTGCTCCTTGTTCTTCAGGGATTCAAAATTAGCGATGGCACTTTGAATGCAATTTAAGTCATACAAATCAGCACTTGAATTTCACTGAAGATCACACTGAACATCTGCATAAACTAACAGGAGAAACACTGTGGGATTATGCAAAATACTGGCCAAATCTTGCTCGCTTTAGCAGTCTTCATGAAGACCAGAAAGATTTGGTCCAAAAGCATCAGATAAGAGGATCAAAACCTGCTACTGACTATCTTAGAGCAGAGAAACATATTTTTCTATCAACCCACTTGAAGATTTATAAGATATTAAGGAACATTAAGAAGAAGAAAAAGAAGAAAAGCTAAATGGGCCAAAAGAAAACAAAAGAAACATGTTCTCTCGAGATTACTAATGCTGGCAGACAATAGCACAGAAAGAACTCCTCTGACAGATCTTTGAAGTCTTCAATACAGCAAGCTAGTGGGCCATGTTAATGAGATTTGCTCAGATACTTCTTAAATTATCCCAAAATGTCTTAATCTATTTTCTACATCTTCTTGACCCAATTGCTTCAGAAGAAAAGTCACAGCTTCACACATCTCTGGACTGAACTTTTAATTCAAATAGGTAAGGTCTTCAAAGACTTTGTGTTTCCAATGACCCCCACACAGACTTTTTAGGGCTTACTCCAAAATATGCAGGTAATGTTGTAATTTCTGTTACTAATAAATACAGGAACACTTTGCACCGCACTGTACCTCTGAACCTTAAGAAAAGATCTAACCTTAAGACCTTCCAGTAACTCAGAGTTCTTAACAATTAGGACACTACAAGTTCTCCCAGCAATCCAAAAGTAAATAAATCCAGTCTCAGACGAGGCCTGACAGACACCGATCACTCCAGCTACAGGACTACCACCCCACCAGCAAGGGAGCAGCAGGAATCAACGGGGTCTGTCTTCCCAGTCCCTATTTCCTGCTGAGGGTGACACAACTGCTCATGCAAAATGCTTCCAAGTACAGCTCTATGTAATTTGGCCCCACTGAAGAGAAAACACTGGAGAAAATGTCCAAGAACCAGGCTGTCTGCTCTGTTACGGACTTCCTTGTGACTGCACCCCAGTCCATAATCAGGACTCATATTCAGAAGTAGCTGCACACCACGTGTTCTAGGGACAGGAGCTGTTTCTGCTCCCTAATATGCTTTAAGACCTTTAGGTCAAAAGCAGGAAGAGTCAAGGTGCCAAATTCACTAAGGAAAACACATCACCCTACCAACTTCCCACTGCCTGATGTGCAAACACTCCTGCCACCCAAGCCAGCACAAAAAGCAGGACTAAGGACATCACCAGCACATCTTCTGGAAGTCACCAGCAAGGAAGAGCGCTGGGGAGAAAGTGCACACACTGCTGAGCCTTTCATAAGCAGAAATGTGTCTGAAAGAATTTGTTTCAGGAGGTTGACTTTTGCCTGCAATGGCCAGCAAAGACGTGGCACAGTGACTTGATGACCCGGTTTAAGAACTATTTCTCTTCCTGATTAAACAAAGTTGGGAAAAAGCAAATTTTTTTGTCCACTTTGTTTTTCACATAGACCAACTACACAATCCATTTTTTGTATTGAGCTTATGTGAAAAAGTCCTTCTGACCTTTCTCCTGGCTTGAAGGGAAGGAAGGAGAAAATACACCTATATAAGAAAGTTAAAGCACAAACCCACAGATTTATCTGTTGATCATCTCATTCAGCTCTGAGTTTCAGCAGGCAGCTTCTGGTTTATTATCAATATTCAATCAGCATTTAACTCCAACAAGCATTAAGATTTGAAATTTTAAAGTAAGTGCAACTTTGCTAAATCCTTTGTGTTGATTTTTTTGCCATTAAAGGTTTTCTAAATGATTCTATCTTTGCTATCTTAAAAGTCTACACGTGCCTTTTGTTATCGATAATGTACAATTTTAGTAGCATGTTTTGTACTTTTCAATTTTTCAGCATGCAAGCTATCCCTGATTTACAATGCTCACTGAATGCTGTTTGATTATTGAAAATGCTTTTACTACATTTAAAAACATGACTGCTCCTGGAAAACTAACACTATTGTCCGTAACTCTGTAAAAATACATTTCCGCTCCCTTCTCCCCAAATCAAACATTTCAAATTCTTACTTTGAGGAAAAACTGGCATATAATTAGGCATTATACCCAACAGTGCTAAATAAAGGAGAATGTAAACATCTTAATTCTGAAGGTTTAACCATCAAAGCCCCTTGCTCTATCTGTTCTGTTATTTGTGCTTCTGTTCAGAGCTCCTTAGAGCTCACAGGAAAAAAAAAAAAAAAAAAAGAAAAAAGAAAGCAAACAGCCACAGCAGAATAAAAATCTATTTTGCCAGCTCTGAGCTGCCTCCCACCCCGCATGCCCGAGGCCAGGCTCGCACGCAGGGCTGGGACGCCCGGGGCCACGCGGCTGCTCCTCAAGGAGTAGAGTCCTGCTCTGCAACTGCTCTGAGCGGCTTAACCGCTAACTCAGGAGATGGGATTTCACCTGAAATTAAGCTATCAAGCAATTGAGCTCAAACTCAATCAACCAAACCCTTAACCTTCCCTGTTTCAGTGGCACTGCTCTAATTAGGACTCTATCACTATTTCCATTACTATCTCCTATTCTCATGGTTTATTATCTCAGCGGTTTCAATTCTTGCCCAGTTTAAATTTGACATCCAGTTTCTTGGACCACATATCATTCATTATGGCTTTATTTTATGAAATATGTTGCAAAATCACAGACCGATCCTGCAATAAATAGGTTTTCGTTGAAAACTGCACCCCTCACTGCAGCAGAAACAGGACAGAGCCAAACCTTCTCTGAGAAACAAGTCCTGATATTAAAAGACACGTTGAACAGCTTGTTTTCCATTAAGTTTTAAATTTTGTTTAGCAGTTTGAAAGCATATCCTTGAACACAGATCCACCTGCGCACACCATGGCTGCCCCATGCCTCTCCAGATCTCACTGTCTTCCCCCTGAGCCTGGGTCAGCTTCTAGGAAACAGAGCCTGGCTGAACTCTCCTTACCAGCTCTGCTCGGGGGTGAGAATCAATAACCTATGACACGCAGGAGGTCAGACTGGAAAATCTAATGGTCTTTTCCAGTGAATCACCCAAACTGCTTTGTGCTGAAGGATGAGTGACAGAGGGGATGCGTGCCTGAGTGGTGCACTGATGGTAGCAGTACAAAACAGATCTGCTTTTGGAGACGCAGCCTACAAGCTTCAGGGAGTCTAAAGGCAGTGTTCTGATTTAACACCACCAAAATTCCTAATTTTCCTGGGTCACATAGGACACAGCCACACATGAACTGGAAACAGGGACCCCATTAATTCTGACGCCCTCTGATGCACCTGGGACTTCAAAATGTTCCCTTCTTCACAAAAACTCAAAGGAAGAACAACACTGCGGAACAAGGAACCACTATCTCCTTAAAATGCAGGATCTGCTTCTTCTCCAATAGCTGAAATACATCTAATACTTCATGGGCTCCACCATAAAAATCCAAACCAGCAAGATTCAAATCTTGAAGAGAGGCATGTATCATATAGCTGACATACAACCAACTGGCATGGCCAAGGATTGCAACATTCACTTAAACTTCATGAATTTCATCCTAACTAAATAGATATTTTTGGCAACAAATAACTGAAAAAAAAAAATCCCAGATCATCCTCAGATCTATTTTAATTTAAAACAGAAGAGAACAGGGACATTTTTTCCCCCTTCAAGTACATTTTAATAAAATTAAAAATAAAAATAGCTCTAATTCACTCCAATGCATTTAGTCATTCTGTAAAATTCTAAGTTTAAAATGAAATCACCATTTTATATTCAAACAAGGTCAAGAGAACAGCACTAACGAGCACTGACATCACAGCGAACAGCAGCCACTGCTCAGCGCTTACATCAGTGTTGCTTGTTGCTATGGTGCTTAACCGACTATTAATTTCTGAAAGAAGGTGATTATAAAGCAGCCATATGAACCTCAGTCAGATGACACCCTTCAGTACCAAACACTGATCTGCGTTACTCTTCTCTTCTGCAAGTTAATTTTGTGAATCACCACTTTTGTGATGTTAATATTCCTTCCCAACTTGAAACTTTGGACCAGAAGAGAGGCTAGGAGTTAATTTAGAAGCAAGGGACTTTCACGCTGCTTTAAATAAAAATCATTTTGCAGAGAGTGATATTTCTTTCCTTTTTGCTGTGCTCCAAAAGACTAAAAAGCATGTGTTTTAACTTTTGCAGTGATAATCAGCAATCAAATTAACAGCTAAATTTTGCTCTCCTGCTCTGCTTGACATGCTGCTGTAAATCCAGGAGTGTCTCAGCCCGGGATGAAGTAGCACTGAAGCTGGCTTGACCATTCCCCAGGGATCTGCCTCAGTAAGGGGACCTTGCCACAGGCTGTGCTGCTGCATCTCCCGGCCCAGCACCCATGGACCGTGGAGCTGCCACAAAGACCAGCCAGAGCAGGGTCTTCCCATTCCCACACAGGCTCTGCCCAGTTACCAAACAGCCTTCTCAGAACATGGCTGAAAGCCAAAAAGTGCATCTTTCTGGCCTTGCTGCTCAAATGCAATTAGACACCTGAACCATTGGCTTCCCAGGCAAAATACAGGTTTTAAGGCACAGCATTTACTCCAAAAGCTCCGAGTCCAATGCTGCAAACTTTCTGTGTTGTCAGAAAAGCCTTTACTTGTGCAGCTAAGGGATGGTCCTGGGGTTTGCAGGATCAGATCCTTTGTTCAGGCATACTTCAAAAATTGTGTGAAAAACAGTGTATTTGTATTTACCTTCTTCGGTTGCTCCTGTAAAGCAATCTTCAGTTACAGCCACCCAAAAAGGTCACTCTTCTTACCCTGCAGAGAAAGGAGGTAATGCACGTGACTCTGGGTCAGTGTCAGCAGCAACACCCAAAGCATTTTCATTGGCACCACATTTGCAAGTACAAACATAAATAAAGCAACAAATGAATCTAATCGTGTTTAATGGTGAATGACTTTCAGAGAGAGTTAATAAAAACAATCAAGTCACAGGACCGCTGCTTATCAGTACCAGCTAGTGTGAGGTTCTTCAGTTCAGCACAAACAACTTGGTCTTTGGGAGGAGAGAAAGAGAAGCAAAAAAACCCCATGGAGATGAGACATCTTTGTTCTCTAACATAAACTTTCTTAATCTTGATGTCTATCAATCTATTTTCAGTTTGAATAATAAATGAGTTCAGTTCTTTGTTTCAGAAATCTGACTATTGTCTGCATGGGTTCTCCTTACTAAAGGCATTTTAAGACCATTTGTAACCACTGCTATTTTATCTTCTGGATCCTTTCTTTTTTCTCATCCTTTTCCATAGAGACACGGTCCTAGATGAGATTTTAGAACTAGCTGCAGCTTCCTAATTCAGAAAGTTGTTTACTGTCTTGGGATATCTTCTCATTAAGCATCACCAAGAACACGCCAAGCACGCCAAGGTGGTGAGAGCAGTGGGTATTAAAAGGAGGAATAATTAAAGTGTATCTTTATAAAAAGTAGGAGGGAGAAAACAGCACGTGTAGGTTTTTTTTACCCTGTATATTACTGCATCTTGTGTACTCTCTCTTATGCAAAAGAGTATGTAATCTTTTAAGAAACATGACAATCTGCCACTTTCTGTTCATGTAATTGGGATCAACATATGGTACAAGAGAAAAGAAAAACATTTGTTTATTAATTTAGATCAAGTTACTAACTCAAACCACTAACAGCATTCAGAATTAATTCCACATCAATTGACCAAATACCTTAACAGAGTAAAATTATAACATAATTTCACTGAAATGTTGATCTTCTGCCGCAGGGGTACAGAGTAATATGTAATATGGACAGAAAGAAATATGCGATAATTTGGTGACACAGATGACTTCATACGAAACGGAGAGTCAGTGACATGTGGATGTGTAAGACAGAGCTACGTGAAACTCCATTTCATAAAATTCACACAGTGATGTGGAGTTTTGGGGGTGTTTGTGAAACTCACCAAATGGTAAGTTGTGCTATTTACATCACTAGGTGAAGCTTTTTACTGAAGCAGTAAAATACCAACCTCTGGGAAAAATCAGAATCTTCGCTAAGTTCTTTCAAAAGAAAATGAGCTCATTCGCCATTTATTTTGGAAGGAAAAATGCTTTCACAATGAGAATGAGGCATTATTTCTTTACCATTGAAACCTGATTATTTTTAGCTGGGAGAACAAAGGTTACCTTGATATGAAATGAGTGTTAGTTTTATCCGTTGCTCTTTATTTCATTTTTAATTTTTATGTTTTGAGTGAGAGGCTCTTCACAGTTCTTGTAATGCAGTTACCAGAAGAACAGGGGCCAAAATTTGTACATGTTTGCTGTATAGGAAGCCCTGTGTGCCTTGCTGAGGTATACATATAAGACATTCCTGATTCTGCACTGTAAAGGACATAACACTACTCCATCATTATAGGTCAGGGCTCACCTTCCTGAGAGTATGTAAAACAATACATCTTTTATGTAAAATACATGACCTCCGACATGTGATGTGCTCTTAGATTAGCAACAATAAAGGCTTTTATCCTGCTTTGCTGCAGGGGTTATCTTGGGTTTGACACTCTGAACCTCTTTTCATATTTATCTGTTTTATAAATTTTCTGGGTATTTGGCAGTCATATCCGTATTTTGGCAGTATTTTGGCAAGCAGGCTTCATTTCTACCCTGAGTCTTCATGATAGCAAATGAACCATCTTAAAATGTACTTTTTAAGGAAGCTGCTGAAAAATTACATGTTTGCATAAAATGTGCATCCAGTATGTCTTTGGGCAGTGCTGAAAAAGGCAGGTATCATTTTTTAAACATATTTGTCATGCCTGAACAAACCCACTTCAAGGAAATCCGGCCCAGCGATCAGCTGGTGGGAGACCAACAGGGTCTACAGAGGGCTGAGGAGGACTCAGCTCTCCTCACAAATCACTCCCTGACTGAAATCCAGACTGCTTTCATTTCTGGTTATCAAACTCCTGCTATATGTTACCTGGCTTTCAAAAATATGGATAATGTACCATAAAAGTTAAAATGAGCAGCAGAAACAGCTGTTCCCACCTGTGAAAATTTCTCATTAATAGTCTAAAAGTTGAGTATCTCAAAATGTAGAAACACAAATACAGACTTTCCTCCTGAAAATGTTTATACGGGTGAACGAATTGATGTAGGCAACACACATTCCTTCCATCATGCTGTCTTTAAGATAAACACAAAGTACCATCAACACTGTCAGTGTGTGTGTGGAGCAAACAAAAGGAAAAATCCCATCCTACCAAAGCAAGACATTTCGCTACACTCATATTTTCCCCCCAAGGGTATGGTCAAAATAGAAAACCAAACCACAAACAAAAATTCGCTTTGCAAGCAAGCAGCAGTGGTCCTGCTGCCTCACGAGCAGAGAGAAGGTCTCCAAGCACCCTCAACACCACCTCCAAAGCTCAAACAATTCTGCACACGATGAACAGTCCACACAAAACTCTGTGTCCGGCACAGATTTTACCAGATAGTCCCGAAAATGGCAGGTTTGTTCCCCAAGTGCCTCAGTTTACCCACCAGCGAGACAGGTAATTGTAACATAGTTTGAAATCCTGGGACATAAAGAGACTTTTTAAAACAGTGTTTTGGGCGGGATTTTGGGAAGACAACAATAATCTGGACAAGATCGTGACCTGAGCCAGCGCCAAAAGCTCTTCCAACAGCAAGCCCCACAGTTGTCCTGGATCAGGCCCTGCCTATTCACCCGCTACCAGGGACCAGGCAAAGAGCAGAGGCTTTGCCATCACACCTGCTGCTGGGCTGAACCTCCTAACTCTTCTGATCCCACATTTATTCGATGTAGTGATCTCCTCCTCCAGGGCACGGAGGCTGCAGGATGGAGCCCTAACTCCGAGGGATCACTGCAAAGCCAAATTTAACCAATAATACAGAGAATACTCAGAAACAGAGACCACTGCAGAATGAAAGGCTACTTAAAACTCTAACATTTTTACTAATATCTAAATGAGAACAGCCTTGGGTATAGCCAAAAATAGATTAACAAGGACCTTGATCCCACACAAACTGGCTCTGAGTAATTTTACACAGGAAAGTAGAACACCAGTTGAGCTGCTCCTCTCCTCAGAATTACGCATGTACATTTTTTTGTCAGTGTCCCAGCCCTCAGGAGCCTAAAATTTATTACAGGAAACCTAAAGCAGCAAAGGAATCTCCCCTTCACTACCTAGAAAGCATACTTTTAGAAAAAAATTTTTTAAAAGATACAACAGACACATGCACCTGATAGCACAAGAAAAAAAATTGGTTTTGAAATTAGATTTTGATTTATTTTTCTTATATCAGACCAGCTGAAATGTATTTAATGTGTCTGATTAAAATATTTACTAAAAAGCTTCCTGAAAGTTTTAAAATACCAAAACTTGATCACCAAAATAAGCACTTCTGTGCAGTTAATTTCTTTTAAATAAAGTGAACCGTAACCACCTAATACAGCTGCTGCTTTCCCCTCAAAACACCCTGAGTCACATTCAACTGCATGCAGGCTGAAATATGAAATATGTCCTACCATTCTCATAATCATTATTTTCTTGTCCTATGCAGGAAAAGACGCAGTCTGTGATTTTATCAACTGTATATTTGTAAGAGAAAAGCAAAAATTTTTTTTAAAATTTTGTATTTTGCTAATTCTGAAAATACAGGATGTATGATTGTGGAGAAAACATCTGGGGGCAGGCAGAGTGGTGGGCCAGTCCTGCACACAGGTTACTTTCCTCACCCAGTGCACTCAGCTGGGTTACTTGCACTAACGCACACAAATCATGTGTAGAACCGTTTTGAGGATGGGTCAGTTGTCCCTTCAGTTTTGTTGTACCTATTTTATTTTTAAAGAGCTATCTAGCAACCTTGAAAAGATATATTAAACTAAATACTTCAAATAACCTGAGAGAGAAATATTATTTCTGACCGCTATCGAGGTGGCTACTTTTTATTGTGCAGCATATATTAAATCTCAGGAGGCATGGCACAGAAGATTTTCTATACCAGGAGTCATTGCCACCTCCTCACAAAGTGAAATGCAGGTGAACAGTAAAACTGTGAGCGACTAAGTGCACTTCTTCCACCTCGCTTTGAAGAGGGGGAAGTGGATTTGGTACAGGCCAAAACGCAGGGATATCAATGCTCACTACCTTGCAGCTTCTCACTGGAAGGAGGGAGCAAATCATATGTATTTTCATTTTCAGTCATTAGCAGGCTGTTCAAAATCTCTGGCTGGTGCTTATTATTTATTCCAAACAGAAATAAAACAAAATAAATTAAATAGCAGCACGAGGACAAAGCTATGCACAGCACATTCGCTCTTCAAAAATAATATTACCTTTCAAGTCCACCGTAACCTTGGAACAGAATAACTCGGTGTAAGCCAAATCTACAAAACTAATCACGATCCATTCCTCCCCCGCTTTTTAACAGCTCTTACAGGGAACACACGGGTGCAGTTCGCAGGCAAGTTGGGAACAGCTCGCTTCCAACACGGGATCTGCACCGCGATCGCTCAGTCCTGCATCTCTGACTGATGGATGGGTTGTTTGCCTCTCGTGTGTGACAGCGCTGGCCCTCACCGAATCCATCCCAGGTGAAGGGAACGCACTCCCAGGAGCCACCCAGCCTGGCAGGTGAGGAGAGGCCATCCCCGAGGCAGACCCCATCTCCCTCGGCCGGATCCCACCTCCCGAGCCAGGGGCCACCATCTCCGGGAGCCAGAGCCAGCCATCAAACGCCGCCGCCTGGCTCGTATCGCCAGATCTTCCCCGTTTCTTAAAATAACTCCCCGTGCCTCAGTGCCAGCCTTAACTATTTTATGCCTGTGCTAGAACTCTCCTCCCGAAAGTTGACCTCTGCCGCTGGCGGCGGGCGGAGGGATGCCCATGCCCAGCGGCGGCCGCGGCCCCGCCGCGCCTGCGGGCACCGGGGCCAGTCCCGAGCGCCG